>JAPVLO010001664.1:0-62767 GCA_027257055.1 Cephalopachus bancanus | reverse complement strand
GTTTCAAAGGTACAGAACTAGGGGGAAGAAAGGTTCAAAGCTGCATAGCCTTTAATATACTAACACATCTCTTAAATCTCAAAAAAAAAAAGATATATGGAATGACCTGTTTGACTATGAAGTCCTTTATATGCACAAACTTCAAGGGACTAGAACACACTTTAGGAGCACTCCTCTAAGGAGACGTGTTTCTCATGATGAAAGGGAACTTATGGTAAATGTGGGGTCCGAACTCTGCCACCTTGTCCTTCCCCGAGAAATTGTGAAGTGTAGTGTCAACACGGACCAATCTATTGATGTAATACAGAAGTAATCTAGTCCAGTTACATCTAAGATCTGTACAACACCATTCAGCACAGTCTTGTACTCTTTTTTGTTTATTAATTGCTTTTGTAGTCCTGTCCTCTAAGATGACTGTGCTTCACTATAGCAGGCACTCTCTTCTGCCTCTTTGGTCTTTTCTTGCACTGTGTAAACATGACAAACATCAGATCCCAGCAGATGCAAGGATAAGCAACAAATATTAAGTAGCAACTAGTATTTCAAGCCTAAGCTTTCTAAAATATCTTTTTCTTCCAAGGAAAGTAGAAAAGCAGACAGTATATCATTGAACAAAGAAGGCTGAAGCAAGACCATAAAGTTAAATGCTGGCAGAAGTCACAAGTAAAGGATAAAGGAATTAAAAGTGTTTGGACCTTTGAAGCCAGACTTAGAGGGACTGACCACTCTGTGTTGTGAACAGTTTGTCAGATAAAAATGGCATCCTGAAAACCTGCCTGAGGCCTGGGCTCTACTCTATGGTTACTCAAGGTCTTTTTTTGTTTTACTCTAAGTACTTTTTTTAATCTTATGATTTGTTCTCCAACTGGAACCATATTCCAACTAAGGGATGGCATTAAAATTTAAGTTTAAAAGTCTGAGATACCACCTAACTCCAGTCAGGATGGCCATCATTAATATTTCAAAAAACAACAGATGCTAGAGAAAATGCAGAGAAAAGGGAACACGCCTACACTGTGGGTGGGAGTATAAATTAGTACAACCTCTGTGGAAAACAGTGTGACGATTTCTAAAAGATCTAAAAATAAGCCTTTCATATGACCCAGCAATTCCCCTTGTGGGAATATACCTGAAGGAACTCAAATCATTCTACAAAAAAGATACCTGCACACACATGTTTATTACAGCACTATTCACAATAGTAAAAACATGGAACCAATCATACTGCCCATTAAAAGTGTACTGGATTTTTAAAAATGTAGTACATAGCCAGGCTCGGTGGCTCAGCCTGTAATCCCGCGCCTTTGGGAGGCTGAGGTGTGTGGATTGCCTGAGCCCGCGGGTTCGAGACCCGCCTGGGCAACAAGACCTCATCTCTACAATAAATCAAAAAATCAGCCAGGCGTGGTAGCGCATGCCTGTAATTCTGGCTACTCAGAAGGCTGAGGCGGAAAGATCGCTGGAGCCCAGCAGGCGAGGCTGCGGTGGCCGGAAGCAGCCACTGCACTCCAGTCTGGGCAACAGAGTGAGATTCCAACTCAAAAAGAAAAAAAAATGTAGTACATAGCCGGGCTCAGTGGCTCAGCTTGTAATGCTGCACTTTGGGAGGCTGAGGTGAGTGGATTGCCTGAGCCCACGGGTTTGAGACCCACCTGGGCAACTTGGCAAGCCCTCCTCTCTACAATAAATCAAAAAAATTAGCCAGGCATGGTAGCGTTTGCCTGTAGTTCCAGCTACTTGGAAGGCTGAGGTAGAAGGGTCGCTAGAGCTCGGCAGGTCGAGGCTGTGGTGGCCGGGAGCAGCCACCGCACTCCAGTCTGGGTGACAGAGTAAGACTCCAACTCAAAAAAAAAAATGTAGTACATATACACAATGGACTATTATGCAACCATAAAAAAGGACAAAATTATGAACTTCGTGGCAGCATGGATGGATTTAGAGTCTATCATACTCAGTGATCTATCACAGAAACAAAGAACTGTTTTCACTCATAAGTGGATCCTGAACATTTATTATTATACTACAAGAAAGGGACTGGCAGTAGGGGGACACTGCCGGGGAGTGAACATGATCCCAAACCACGTGAAATGAGGCTCAATGGGAGACCCAAACTTCACATATACGATGACCACTTATGTAACTAATCTTGAATTATACCCAACATCTTTAAAATAAAAAAAGGAGGCCGAGTGTGGTGACTCAAGCCTGTAATCCCAGCACTTTGAGAGGCTGAGGCAAGAGGACTGCCTGAGCCCAGGGGATCAAGACCAGCCTGGGCAACTTGGCAAGACCTGAGTTTCGCCTGAGACCCGAGTCTCACCTGAGTCCAGCAGGTTGAAGCTGCGGTGGCCATGAGCATGCCACTACACTCCAGCCTGGGCAACAGAGACTCCAACTTAAAAAAAATAAGATTAAATAAAATAAATAAGAAAGTGATCATCCACAAGCCATAGCCACCTAAAAATAATATTAATTAATTAATTAATTATACAATTTAAGTTTGAAAGACATTGCTCTTCTTTTAAATGTGAGTTTAAGATTTGGTGCATTCAAAAGTGCCATTTTGTTATACTCAGCAGGGTCAACATTTTTTTCCATTTGAAGGACATCTGATTTTATTGAAATCCATAAGACTATAGAGTCTGCTTACCAGAAACTCATTTTATAGCAATCATTATTGAAATCCATCTCTTAATTCAGGAATAATAATTTCAATTGTTAACCTTAGAAAGCTAAAACGATTACACAGAGTGAATGAAATATACTTCCTAATCTGAATATGTTGCTTTCTATGGAGGTAGCCTTTGGAAAATGTTAGCAGAGCTCACTGGGTGGAACGAATCTTCATGTGGGTCCAAGCTTTGTCACTTCTAAAACTCCGTGTGACTCTGGGAACAGTCCCCTCCTCTATGTGTCTCAGTTTTCTCTTCTATAAGAGTAGGACATTGAACTCAATCTCTGAGATCCCAATATTCTAGTATGACATTGGGGTATAAGAGAAGAGAGAAAGGAGGAAACCACTAGTGGGACACTAGGTTGTAAAGACCTGGGTCAATGACCTCAGTCAACTCTCAGTACTGTAAGTGTAAATTATACACTAGATTTCTAAGACTTGGTACAAAAAAGTAATATATTTCATTAATTTTACTTTAATTACAAGTCAAAATGCTAATATCTGGGGTATATTTGATTAAATTAAATATATTATTAAAATTAATTTCACACATTTCTTTTTACATTTTTAATGTGACTACTAAAAAAATTTTTAAATATATTTTAAACATTATATTTCTATTGTACGGCACTGCCATGACCCTTTAAAAATATAAAGCATGTGAGCACACTGATAATTAGATGCACTAATTATTTTACCACTGTTCCTTTCAGAGAACTCCTATAACAACCTGCTGATATTTGAATTTCATGTTTGGTCTAATCTACACTGTAGGTGTGAATTCTTCAGAGGTCCTTGGAGAGAATGGAAGCTCCTGATGCTTATGCCAGATGGGGACCTGTCTACAGAGACTGGTAAAGGAATGTACTATGGTCAGGTCATTGCTTTCCGGCTTGTTGTTTTTGTTATTCATTTAAAAGTTTGAAAGGTCCCCAGTGAAATATTAGAATAAAATATGGCTAAGAATGTCTATGCATGTGAGTGGGGAGGGTGGCAAAAGAACAGACTCAGTGATCAGTGTTGGATGATTATATCGATTTTAAGGCAGTACGGGAACTAAGGAGCTTCCATTGATCAGAAATCACTCAGGAGCCCTTGGTCCACTCACAAAGACCATTTGTTTCTTTATGCTAACAGCAGATACAGAGGTAATCTTCCTAACCAGAACCTCATCTTTGTCATAGCATTACTCAAGCCTAGAAATTGTTGAGTACTCTATGCACACAACTTCTATAGGTGTTGTGGGCTGTAAAATATAAAAACAGACAGAGCTCCCACATGCAAGGATCATACAAGCTTACTATGGTTCACGGTGTCAGGGAAGGCATCACAGGGCAGGCAAGGCTAAATGGAAATGGCCCCAGAAGGGCATGCCACACTAGATAAGTGATAGTTTGTTATAGCACAGGATGTTACATCAAAGGACGAGAAAGATGAGAAGGAGAAAGAAAACAGGAGCAAGATGCACATCCTGGAATGTATCAATAGTGGGAAAAGTCAGAAAGAAAGATGGCAAAGAAGAAATGTAGCTATGAGACATTGGACATTTTTCAATTTCCTCCTTGCTAAAGGGAGATTATACGGATCATCCTCATAAACTTATTGTGAATATTAAATGCGTTATAGCCGGGCTCGGTGGCTCACCCTGTAATCCCAGCATTTTGGGAGGCTGAGGTGAGTGGATTGCCTGAGCCCGCGGATTCGAGATCCACCTGGGCAACTTGGTGAGACCTCATCTCTACATAAAATAAAAAATTAGCTGGGCGTGGTAGTGTATGCCTGTAGTTCCAGCTACTTGGAAGGCTGAGGCGGAAAAGATCGCTGGAGCCCAGCAGGTCGAGGCTGCGGTGGCCAGGAGCGGCCACTGCACTCCCGTCTGGGCGGCAGAGTGAGACTCCAACTCAAAAATAAATAAATAAATAAAAATGAATGCGTTATTACATATGAAAGCCCCTAACATTGTTCCTTGCCTATTATAGACACTCCACAATTGTTAATTCGCTCCCCTCCTGTCTTTCATCTTGGGCTTAGACCTCTTGGTTTCTGACCTGGACACCTGCAGCCACTGCTGAGCCCTAAGTTCTTGCCCATGATGTTCCTAACGTTGACACTGATCTCTGTCTTGCTGCTAGAGAAGATTCAGGTACTTGTTAACTCATGAAGATCCAATTTATCTCAGTAACGACGAAGAAAGCTAAATCCAATGTTTCATGAAAAACTGGGAGCCATGATTTTCACCAAAATCAACAGCAAAATGACAGTTTAGTCTCAGCAAGGGAGTATTTACTCTCTGAACCTAATATTTCAAACTGGATTGACCAACACTCACATATCATTTTATCAGCCCAATCTTATTTACCATGGAAGACCCTTTTTAACCTACATCCTAGAGACTTGCTGTGGCAAAGTATTGCAGGATCTGCAAACCAAGCACTTCACAGTCTCTGTCTTAACTCGGCTATAGAAAGAAGACAGTCAGGAGCATTTGGGGGATTTGTTTCTTTAAAGTCAGCATCATTCCTGTTTTATTTCTGTAACACACCTTCTTTGTCACTCTTACCTGTTACTTCACATGTTGCAGAGCAGATGACAGCAATTTTGCTAATTCTTAAAGAAAAAAAGGTAGTGGATATGTTGTACACAGTCACAAAATGATCCCCAAGACAACCTGAGCACAAGATAGCTAAGTTCAGTACAGACAACTGAGCAGGAATGAAATAAAGACTGCAGATCTGCTCAAGCCTGCCGATGTTGAGGTGGCAGAAGCCTGGTTGGTGCCAAAGACACAGAGGTCTTTCTTCAGAGACTGCCTGTCAAATCATTTCAGATGAGAGAAGAAATTTACAGAAATCACTTAAAAATGAGGGACTTTCAAAATAGTGATTACCTCAGGGGTGGTGGGAAATCATGACTGACTGAGAGAACCTCCAGGGGATGATGGAAATATCATTATATGCATATATATAGTACATATTCTATAGTATATAGTCCATATCTTGATCTGGGTAGCATTTACATAGGTATACACATGTAAAAATTCACCAAGTCTATACAATGAAAGTTTGTGCTTTTTACTGTATGTAAATTATACTCATTAATTTTTTTTAAATGTTAAGTGTACTCATGTACAGGCCTAGAGGAAGACTCAAGCTTTACTGATGTCAGCCATGTCAACTGGCACAGTACTTCAGGAAGGCAATTTGCCACCATGTATCAAGGGCTTTAAAATAGTCTTAGAACCTTTTACTCAGTAATCCCATTTCTGGATGTCTCTCTTGAGGAAATGATCTGAAATATGAGAAAAACTGTGCAGGATGATGGTCAAACCAATAATTAAATAGATGTACTTGCTTGTGGGTGACTAAATTATGTTGTATGAATATATCAGGCTTTTTTGGGGTTTTTTTTGAGTTGGAGTCTCACTCTGTCGCCCAGACTGGAGTGCAGTGGCCGCTCCCGACCACTGCAGCCTCGACCTGCTGGGCTCCGGTGATCCTTCCACCTCAGTCTTCCAAGTAGCTGGAACTATAGGCGCGCGCTACCACGCTCAGCTAATTTTTTATTTATTGTAGAGATGAGGTCTCGCCAAGTTGCCCAGTCGGGTCTCGAACCCACAGGCTCAGGCAATCCACTCACCTCAGCCTCCCAAGGTGCGGGATTACAGGCTGAGCCATATATCAGGTTTAAAACACAAAATGCAAAAGCTTATTTGTGCATTATGATTTGTTCTGACCCCTTAAAAAAAACAGAAACAAAAAAGACCATAAAATTATCATAATGTTTGTTGTGATGATGGAAATTTTGGCATCTTTTATGAATCTGTATCCTAAAGTTGTCTTAGCATCACTTTGTGTCTGCCTGTGTACAGCATATCCACTACTGGTGTTTTCTATAAAATATAGTCATATTATTTGCAAAAAAATCTGGGGTCAGGGAACCTCAAGATTGTTCTGCCTTTAAAGATTACTTCAGGTAACTGGAATCAAGCCAGAGAGATGAACTGGTATCAAGTCAGGGAGATATCAATTATTATCAAGCCAGAGAGATGAACAAAACGATACTTCTTAAAGTAATACCACACCATGTGTGGTTTCTCTTATATTTGTATCGTGCTTTAACTATTTTCCATATCACTTTTGCATATAAACATGAAATTTTGAGGAAGAGGCAATGATGAAGTGCAAATCTAAAGGGGCCCTGGATCCCTTAAATCACAGACCCTGAATTAACACGGGAGCAAGTACCTAGTGTCTGAAAAGGGGAACTGACCATAGAGGTAAACTTCAGATGCCCAGGTTTGTTTTCAGATCCTTACCATTTCCTAAGAAATTTTGATCTCGTTCTATCCTTGATTTATCCGGCTAGGTGGAATGATCCAGAAGCAAGCCAAGTGGATACTCAAGTTTTGTTGTTGTTGTTGTGTTTTTCACCACTTATAATAACAGCAAACATTTTCCAAGTGTTCTTCATCATTCCCTGCTACTTCTTATATTTCAACCCCCAAATTTTTAATTCCTGTCACTTCTGAGAACTTTTAGAGAGTTTTCTCCTTTCTACCTGTATGAAGTTTGAGGAAGATTTCATTTTTCCCCTCCAGGTTTTCCATTAGCTAAAGCCATTAGAAAGAGCCTGAACCTTGTCTTTATGAGGCCTCCTTCAAAGTGGGCTGTCACTGGGGTTGATGGTCCGGTTACAAGATTGAAGACTTGGGCCCTGTAAAGAACTGCTCTTGAAAAGTCATTAGTGAGGTCCCCAGGCCCAAGTTTTTACACCCAATGCAGGAAATCCCAGGGCATTTTACCACCAGTGAATACATAAATTCCATTGATCCACATGTGCCTTTCTACCACCGTGCACTAGAATGGGTTACACATGCAGTAGAAGGTAGTAAGGGGGACGGAGGGGAGGGATCTGGAGGTTTTGTTTGATTTTTAACTTTTTAAAGAAGAACATATATCAAGAAACTATCTCAGAACTTTTTCTTCCTTATAGGTCTCTGAAGCTAACAAAAGGTCCTCTGACCAATGATCTTCCCTAATTACAAACTATATGTACCTATCATCTCGATATGCGGAATTAAGGCCCAGTAAACATAAGGAGAAAGAGGTTTCCCAGAACAAAAAGAGGGCAGGAAACAACTCTGAAATGCTGTGATGTTGTTGTATAGGCAGATACAATCCACTAACTGGCTCTATAGCATAAAGTATGACATCTAACTTAGACATCAGTCTCCTAATCAGTAAAATGAAGGTTCCAACAAGAGTCTTCTAGTTTCCAAAATTTCCAGTACAAAATGGTTGCCTAAGAGAATATTCAAGAAGAAGGCTCTATTTCTGACACAAAGAGGACTAACAACATGCAGGCCTCTCCTCGATAAGTCTCAGTCACTCACAAACATTCCACAGCACATAAGCTTGTCCAACTACATTCTGGACACTGCCTCTGAGTTCTCAGAACGGAGATGCTTCGGAAATGGTTCTCATCTACTAAAATGTACCCGACAGCTGTACTTAATGAGGCTGGGAGTAAAGCTCAAGTTCTGTTTCAGGGGTAAACAAAAGGGTCAGCCCTGTCTTAAGCAGAAGCCACCCAAGGCAACAATGTTTCTCTTCACAGTGAGCTTTCCCACCTGTCAACAGATGCTTAAAGCAACAGGATGAATATGAAACAGCTGAGTTGGACACCAAAGTAGAGCAAGGCAGCTGTTCCTTGCCTTTCAGTACAAAAAAGCATGGCAATTATGTTGAAAAGGGTCTGGTGGTCCATAAATATGATCACTTTGCACATTCTCTTCTCTGCAGTTTTTAGCACTTGAGTTATTTAATAAGTAGTTACAGAACAACCAAAAGTTTTATGCTACAGGTAGGCCAAGAAAGACTAAATTATAGGAGACAAAGGGTAATAAGGGTTGCCATGGTGAGGGGTGGAGAGGTAGGAAGTAATTGAGCTTCAAAACTAAGCTTCAATAAAGACTAGATTTTATGACATGTTTCACTTGAGAAAGTTCATCTCCCACCAGTATTTAAGTATTAATTATTTGAAGATAATTTATCTTAATGTTTTGATAAAAGCTAATGTAATTTCCACCTAAATTTTAAAAAGTGGATTCAAGGGCATGTAAAAAATTGAGGTGCATGATGATTACAAAGACAATTTTTATATTATGGTCTGAAACTTTCAAAAGCTCCAAATCTAAACCATGAGACATCAATTCTGAGAAAAAAATAATAAGAATGCATCACTTATCACTCACTTTCCAACATTTTTGTCTCATGTTTTGTGTGTACCATTATGTTTGGCAATTTTATTAAAAACCAAAATATTAGTGAAAAGGTTGGGCATTGATATTTAATTCAGAGTACAGGGTACACGGGGCCATGCACTTTATGTTACATTTTCATTTAGTGTAAAAATAATTATCTCTTATTTTTTATCATTTATGCTTTCAATTCCATGAGCTGAAAAAGTTGGCATTAATTTATTTCTAATTATTTGCCTTAATAGGTTTTCTCATTTTAAAATAAGAAAGTAAGCTGGGTTCGGTGGCTCAGCCTGTAATCCCGCGCCTTTGGGAGGCTGAGGTGAGTGGATTGCCTGAGCCCGCGGGTTCGAGACCCGCCTGGGCAGCAAGACCTCATCTCTACAATAAATCAAAAAAATCAGCTGGGCGTGGTAGCGCATGCCTGTAATTCCGGCTACTCGGAAGGCTGAGGCGGAAGGATCGCCGGAGCCCAGCAGGTCGAGTCTGCGGTGGCCGGGAGCGGCCACTGCACTCCAGTCTGGGCGACAGAGTGAGACTCCAACTCAAAAAACCAAAAAAATTAAAAAATTTAAAAAAACAAAATAAGAAAGTACAGATGTGATCACTTTAGAAAATGTGGAAAACTACAGAAAAAAATCAGTCACAATTCACCACAAAATTATATACATGTTAGCATTTTGGAGAATTTCTTTCCATTCAGTTTTGTTTTTTATGTATAAGGCTTGTTGGTGGTGGCAGTAACAGCTTTATTGAGATATAATTCATAAAACATACAATGCATCCATTTAAAGTGTACCAGTCAATGATTTTTAGTATATTCACAGATGCGAACCTCACCACAGTCAGTTTTAGAACATTTTCTTTACTTCCCAAAGAAATCCAGTGCTCCTTAGCCATCATCTCCCATCCTCTATTACCTCTAGTCCCTGGCAACTACTAATTCATCTTCTGTCTTTGTAGATTTGCCTAATGTAGTTGTTTTATGTTTCTAATTATGCTATATATATGTTTATCCTTTTTCCTAACATTAGAACATAAGCATTTTCTAATGTTAATTACCATGTTTTCATTTTTACAAAAATTATTACACGAGTCCCTTGGGTAGATTTGTGATAATACATTTAACTACTTATTGCTGGAAATTAAGATACTTTCCAACTTTCCCTTGTTCTGATCTGTTAACATTGTATTGTACCTCATACATAAACAATTGATAGCAGATTCATTCATTTGAATGCAAGGGCCAGTCTATGACATTAGGGCAATGCCAGCCTTCTTGCTAGCCGATATTTCTCTCTCCGTCGGGGTTTATTTACTGCTTGGATAGAATTCTTCCCATGAAACCCTTGGCATGGAGTGGCTAACCTTGTCAAGGGGAAACCAGGACTCAAAAGGGACTCCTGTGACCAGCCATCAGATGCCGGATGTCTAGTGTCTTGACATCTTCCTGATCTGATCACTATCATACCCAGAATACTATTCCTCCATTTGGCACTGCAATCTGATGCCCTCAGGCTTCAGCCAGACACACACAGCAATTAGGAAACTTCTAAGAATCTAGTTCCCACTCGGAAGGAAGTAGGCAGAAAGCTTCCAGGGTCATTCACAGGAAGGGAAGTTGCACATTCCACTCTCCCCAGTGTGAAATATAATGGGACAACACACAACAAATCTAGGGGAATGTAGGTTTTCAGGGCAGTATAACAAACCTGATAATGATCTCTACTTAGGTTATAATAATCATAACTATAACTAGTACTCATTGAACATTTACATGCCCTTTATAGGCACTAACCTATTTATTCCTCACAAAGGTTCATACTTCTATTATCTATCCCCATTTGGCAGATAAAGAAACTGAGGCTCTTATGCTGAGTAGCCTGCCCAAGGTCACACAGTTCTCTGCACCCTCAATCTCCCACTCCCCCCAAAAGTGGCAGAGGTAATACTCAAATCCATGCTTTTTCTATGCCAAAATTAAAGCCCTCTCATTAACTTAAATGCCATCCATTTACTATAAGAGGAAAGAGACAAAATCATATATTTATTAGAACACACACTATGTACCAAGCCCTGGGTAAAATACTTCCTCACATATGAATACCCAATATCTATGTGAGTTAAAGGCATCCCCATTTTAAAGGTAAAGAAACTGAGGCTTTGAGAGATTAAGTGATGTTGTCTGACCTCTCATAGCAAAAAGATGACTCAGCTGTGATGAAATTCCAGATTCTAACTAAAGTATCATATACCAAAGCTTAAAGAAATGTGCCTCTATGCCCTTGCTTTAGGTCATTGATACGGTCAGGACCCCATGGCAACATCATTATTTGAAGACCCAAAGCTCAGGAAATTGCTCTTTGGTCAAGTGAAAGAAAGGCAGGTTAAGCCATCTCAAGGGGCTATGAGTTTTGAGCACTTCATTTCCAAATGTAAGATAAACTCAATGGAAAAAGATATAATTTTCTTCATGATTTGAGAATTGCACATCATACATAAATGTGCACTTTGTCAAAGCTTCGTAGTTCACCTTTAAGCTTAACAGACCTCTTGGGAAGCAGAAAAATATGACAATTATGCAAATAGCAGTGTTGAGCCAATTACATGGAAAAGTGGGTGTACTTAAAGAAGAAAACGGTTTGGCAAAACTTAAGCTTCCTTTCTTAACAATGAAGAGTTTAAATTCAAAGACATTTTTGGCAAACAGGAGGGCATAGGTGACTCTCGCTTTCTCTCTAGGTGTTATTAGCGCCAGAGGGCTCCTAGTTCTTTGTTTTCAGTTTTTAATAACCCAAGTGCTTTCTAATGGTGTTTTAAGTGAGTTGCTAAAATGTGCAGAATTCGTTTCCCCATGTTGAGCTCCACAGAGATGATTCTCAGCGAGCAAATAAAAATAAGCATTTTAAAAAGATTTCTTCTCTCATCAAATGGTGAGGAAATCCATTCCTTTTAGCCTGCTCCATGCTTGAAAAGGTTAGTGTGGCCTTTGGAAAATACCAGGCTGTGCATTCCATACACTGTTAATGATTCCCGGGATGCACTGACACTTTTGAGTACATCTTAACCTTTTTAAAATGGGGCCTCCATTGTCTTACCTTAATAAGCAGTTTGTTCACCTTATGTCTTACAAAGGCCACCACGGTGGAAAATACTTATGAGATGAAAAGCTGCATGGATGAGTGGTGTAACAGAAGGAGGAGGACAGAGCACCAATTACATAAAACATAACCTACAGAGCCCCCCACCCCGCCTCTGACCCCAACCTAGTAATGACAGTAATGACAGCTGCTCTCTTAAACAATACCCAATGATTACTCCTCCTCGCAGTATCTTCCTGGAGGTCCTCCTCTAAATTGTAGCTGTATGAAAGCACATTTTCTTTTTTTTGAGTTGGAGTCTCAATCTGTCACTCAGACTGGAGTGCAATGGCCGCTCCCGGCCACCGCAGCCTCCACCTGCTGGGCTCTGGTGATCCTTCCGCCTCAGCCTTCCGAGTAGCTGGAACCACAGGCATGCGCTACCACACCCGGCTAATTTTTGATTTATTGTAGAGATGAGGTCTCATCAAGTTGCCCGGGCGGGTCTCGAACCCGCGGACTCAGGCAATCCACTCACCTTGGCCTCCCAAAGTGCTGGGATTACAGGCTGAGCCTCCTAGCCCGGCCGAAAGCACATTTTCATATATTTATGTATTTCCTTGTAGCCACTAAACTTCAGGTTCACCAAGTGACCTCTGTGGTTTAGAGGACCAGATTGATCAGAAATCTGCTATGAACATTTTGCTTTCCTATTTCATTGCTTTCTCGTTTCGATGTCTCATATATTCTGGGTGCACGAGCCCTGACCTATCTGGAGCACTCTTTCGAATTTTTGAGCTCATTTATCCCTACACATTTTTTAGCACAGCTCCAGAGTCCCCTATGTGGAGTTAGCTGTCCCCTCTTCCAGACTTCCATGACAACTTTCTTTCTTTTTTTTTTTTTTCCCCAGCAGCTTAAAACATTTATTAGGCATCAACCATTTGCAATACTTTGTGCTAGATTCTGGAGTTACAGATGTTTCATCACACAGTCCCTGCCCTTAGCAGCTGGGCTTATTCTTTTTTGTATCCCCTCTAACAACTAGCGAGGCATACCCTAAGCCCTCCCTATTACTTCCAGAAGAATGAATACATAAAGGCAGGTAAGTCTGGTCTGGTTAGTGACGAACTTTAATTATAAGGCTAAGAAATTTGAACAGCTTTTTCACGAGAGAAGTCAGAAGAAATAAAGCCTCTAAAATAAAGTGTATATTAATTTGTGTTTCCTACAGAATTAAAAATCCTAGCTTCCACAGACTAAAACAAGATATTAAAAACTCCTTTGGACAATCTGTTTGTTGGAAATGAGGAGCCATTTAGGATTCATCAGAGCAAAGAGGTTTACTTGAGTCTTGAGGTGGAGAGAAATGGTATTATAAATCCATTTTAAAAAGAAAAGCCAAAAACGCCTAGAAAGCATTTTGCAGTACAAGAGAAAAGCAATTTACTTGTTACTGCTTCAATTTCTTAAATCATCTGGCTTCGTAGATCAACACTAACTCTCTTTAAACCTACCAAATGAAATTCCATCCAATGACTCATTACCCAGGGCAAACCACAAATTGTGATTTGTGATTCCAGGAGTTCCTCCAGGAAATACAGGAAAAATGATTGTCCAGGAAAACAGCAAAGCCCTGTATGTGTGTAAATAGATGCCGTTCACGCACCTACCTGATTTTGCTCTATTATGCCCTGAATTGGAAAGACTAATCAAAAATGGTCCTGTGACTTCTTAGACAGATGTTTCTAACTGAATATTGACTCCTCGCCATTGGGAGGCCCATGTTGCCCCACTGGCCACAGTTTGCAGTCAAACGAGCAGAATGCAGAATGCCTGGCTTCACTCTAGTTGAGTTCCAGGCAGTGTCGCTAAATCCCTAACTCAAACGGGAACCCTGTGTGGCAGGCTCTCCCGAAACAGTTCGTGTCGTTTCCCTTCATTAGCACTTCTCTCATATCCAGGCAAACCATCCTTTACGGAGCAGCATTTGGGAATAGAAAACCCCCAAACTCAGATTTAATCTCTCATTCAAACTGTTCTGCCCACTTATAGAACTACGACTGCAGGTGCCCGATAAAAGTCCAGAGAGTTCTTGACTTGATCCTGTTTCTCAGAATCATCCTCTCGTCTCACAAACATTTTTTGTTTGCTGTACTCTGCGCATCATTTGATCCAGCCTTATCTTATAAGAGATCATTGTTTAATTAATGGCTTTGCTGTGAACAATTAGCATGAGATGCAAACAGATACATTTTATTTCTCTCCTCACAAAAGCACTGGTTTCTTTATGGCACATGCATAGTTGCAGTCATCAAGTGGCTATTTGGTCTAATGCAGCATATTTCACAGTAATTATGTTTTTATGACTGTGTTCTTCCACACTTACACAAAAACATCACTTTAATTATCATAAATTCTTTAGCCATCTGACTCTTCTGTGAACACTTGCTTCCCCACCCCCCACACATTTCACCAGATTCTGGCAAGCCTACAGCAAAGCTTCACAACACACTTTTTCCCTTCCTGCCCTCCCCCCCAAACATAACTCCACTGCCCTCCCCACCCTTTTACTGCCAGGGAGACTCATCAGTTCTGTTCTCCAAGATGTCACTCATTCGATGAGATCCTAAGAACTATCCCCTGGTTGCTGTGTATCTGAAAGCAAGTAGGTCATTAGCAAAGTATCTCAGTTCCACTATCTAGCACCAGATGGTGTTTACAGAGAAGGGAGCTACGAGATCTCCAAATGATAGGCCTGGATTAAAGGGGTGGTCTAAGGGGGCTTTTGCTCCTAGGACCCAGAATTATAAATTAGAATATGTGAATTGAAATTAAACTCCATTTGGCAACCCTGAATTTAATATTTTATCATTTTTACTTAGATCCGATTTTTTTTCCACTAAGGAAGGGCTTACACAGAAATTCCAAAAGGACATGTACTACTTTCAAATAAATACAAGACGATTTTCTTTTTTCTGAGTCACACTTGAATATGGAAAGTGTTTCTGGATTTCTAATATTATGAGTTGAAAAATTCAATTGTAAATGACAAGTCAAGTGTGAGGAACATCCCACCTTCCACTATCTAAAAAAAAAAAAAAAAACCTCATTAAAATATGGTCAAAGGACATAAATAAACGTTTTTCAAAAGTAGACATACAAATAGCCAACAAGCATATGAAAAAACGTTCACCATTACTAATCATTAGAGAAATGCAAATTAAAACCACAATGAGATACAATCTTCCACTAGGCAGAATGGTTACTATTAAAAAGTCAAAAAATAGAGCCGGGCTCTGTGGCTCAGCCTGTAATCCCGCACCTTTGGGAGGCTGAGGTGAGTGGATTGCCTGAGCCCACGGGTTCAAGACCCACCTGGGCAGGCGAGACCTCATCTCTACAATAAAATTAAAAAATTAGCCGGGTGTGGTAGCACGCGCCTGAAATTCCGGCTACTCGGAAGGCTGAGGCGGAAGGATCGCCAGCGCCCAGCAGGTCAAGGCTGCGGTGGCCGGGAGCGGCCACTGCACTCCAGTCTGGGCGACAGAGTGAGACTCCAACTAAAAAAAAAAAAAAAAAAAAGTCAAAAAATAACAGATGTTGGCGAGGGTGCAGCGAAACAGGAACGCTCCTACTCTGCTGGTCGGAATGTAAATTAGTACGACCTCTATGGAAAACTATACACAGATTTCTCAAAGAACTAAACATAGATTTAGCATTCAAACCAGCAATCCCACTCCTGGGTATATACCCAAAGGAACATAAATCATTCTACCAAAAAGACACGTGCATGCGTATAATTATCACAGCAGTATTCACAATAGCAATGACATGGAATCAACCTAAGTTTCCATCAATGGATGATTGAATAAAGAAAATACATATACACACAATGGAATACTATTCAGCCATAAAAACAACAAAATCATGTCATTTACAGCAACATGAATGGAACTGGAGGTCATTATCCTAAGTGAAATAATTCAGAAATAACTCAGTGAAATACTGCATGTTCTCACTTAATGTGGGAGCTAAAAAAATGTGTACACATGGACATAGAGAGCAAAATAATAGACAATGGAGACCTGGAAGGGTGGGAAGGTACAGCTGAGGGATGAGAAACTGCTTAATGGGTACAATGTACATTATTCAGGTGAACCTATACTTCACCAGTATGCAATTTGTCCATGTAACAAAACGATGTATGTACCTCTTACATTTATATAAATAAAAAGAAAATGTTGCTTGAGGCAAGCAAGAATTGTTGAAGATGATAATGCTCTGGAACTAGGAGAGTAAAAACTAGCTTCCCGTGGAACTTGGAAGCTGCAAATGGGTATCCTCTTCAGATTAGGGCCTCTCTGCAGTACTAATAAGCACAACTGAAGAGCTGTGAACTGGGCCTAATTCTTTTGAATTCCTATGAAACAAGTATCTCTCAGTTCTTATTTGATGTTACACCCACAAAGATCCAATTAATTTTTTTTTTATTTGAGTTAGAGTCTCACTCTGTAGCCCAGACTGGAGTGCAGTGGCATGCTCCACACACAGCCTCGACCTGCTGGGCTCCGGCGATCCTTCCACCTCAGCCTTCCAAGTAGCTGGAACTACAGGCGTGCGCTACCACACCCGGCTAATTTTTTGATTTATGGTAGAGATGAGGTCTCACCAATTTGCCCAGGCGGGTCTCGAACCCGTGGGCTCAGGCAATCCATTCACCTCAGCCTCCCAAAGGTGCGGGATTACAGGCTGAGCCACCGAGCCCGGCGATCCAATTAATTTAACAATTGAATTGAGTTAGATGATGTGGAGGGCAGACTCAAAATAATTAGTTAAATTCACAGCGAGACAACTTTGTCTATACAAAAGAAATATTTTAAATTAGCTGGGCGTGGTAGCTCATGCCTGTAGTTCCAACTACTCCTCAGGAGGCTTAGACAGGAGGATCACTAGACCCTAAGAGTTCAAGGCTGCAGTGAGCTATGACAGCACCACTGTACTCCAGCCTGAGAAACAGAGCAAGACCCAGTCTCAAAATAATGATGACGATGATGTAGGTTTTCAAAGTCAAATTCAAATATTATGAATTATAAACTAAGGGAGTGCTGGCTTTGTCTCTCTCTTTCTTCCCCCATCCCCCCTTCCTGCCCTCCCTTTCTCCTTCCCCTTTCCCCTCTCCCATCCCTATTCATTCCCTTCTCTTCTCTCCATCTGTCTTTCTTTTTTCTTTTTTTTTTTTTTTTTGAGTTGGAGTCTCACTCTGTAGCCCAGACTGGAGTGCAGTGGCCTCTCCCGGCCACCGCAGCCTCGACCTGCTGGGCTCCGGCGATCCTTCCGCCTCAGCCTTCCAAGTAGCCGGAATCACAGGCATGCACTACCACGCCCAGCTGATTTTTTGATTTATTGTAGATGAGGTCTCGCTGCCCAGGCGGGTCTCGAACCCGCGGGCTCAGACAATCCACTCACCTCAGCCTCCCAAAGGCGCGGGATTACAGGCTGAGCCACCGAGCCCGGTTCCATCTCTCTTTCTTAAAGAAAAGTACCTGGCATATTTTTATTAATATTATTAGGATTTTAAAAGCATGTACCTTGCAAGAATGTTGTGAAGATTAAATGAAATTGTGTGTGTGTGAAAATGCCTAGCACAGTGCCTGACACATTGGGGGAGATCATGAAATTTCATTTAACTCTATTTCTCCTTCCCTTCTCCTTTTTTTCCCTTTTCCCACTTTGCTCTCTCTACAGCCATTGTGCTCTTATCTGGCCATGAACAAAGATGCATAACTATGAGCCCTTATTCTTAAATCATGTGTATGTTGCCTGTTCTTAATGATAAAAGTGGTTATGGTGAATGTTTTATAGTTTCCTCTCATATATAATGCATGCCATGTTTGTTTTTTATTAACTTCACAGGGGTGGTTTATAAAATCCCAAAGCAATTTTAAAACTGGAGTGGGTCAGTGGAAAGCAATAGGCTTACAGAGCTTAATTTTTTTTCAAGTGCAACAAAGTCGTTCTTGAATTCTAGTTATAAGTGGTGAGAAAGCCCTAACAGAGGAAATGAAATCACATGATCTCATGCACTCACCCAATCTCATACTTTGAATGAAATTCAGTTTCTCAATTACTTTTATGAGAAATAATGAGCTAGTACCCTTGTATAGAACCATAGCAGAAGCTTGAGAATTACTAGTTTTTGGAGCACTCCAAAGAAGACTGTTAGATTTACTGCTCATTTTTCCAAAGATTTCTAACGAGACTGCTCTTATGCAGTTTTTGTTTTTATTTTCTCTAAATCAAGAAAGTATCTATAATCCGCATAAATATTTCTCCTCCTCTGTAGGAGACCCTTTGCATCTTGTAATATCCTTACAGGGTATCAGATTGGGCAGCTGAGGTACTGCTGACCTTTCTGTAGGGAAAACCCATGGGCATGACACTGATCATGAAGTTCAGGATGGGGAGGCATTGCTAGCAATGAAACTAATCAGAGTTAGACAAGGAGCCTTCTTGCTGGCAATGAGGCTTCCAATAAAATTAAGCGCAAACTAAGGCTTTGGAAGGCTCAGGTGAGTGGATTGCCTCAGCCCGCGGGTTCGAGACCCGCCTGGGCAACTTGGCAAGACGTCATCTCTACAATAAATCAAAAAATTAGCCAGGTGTGGTAGCGCGTGCCTGTAGTTCCAGCTACTTGTAAAGCTGAGGCGGAAGGATCGCCGGAGCCCAGCAGGTTGAGGCTGCGGTGGCCGGGAGCGTGCCACTGCACTCCAGTCTGGGCGACAGAGTGAGACTCCAACTCAAAAAAAAAAAAAAAAAAAAGAGCAAACTAAGGGAGTGCTGGCTTCAGCTTAGCGACCTACCATATAAAATGGGGCACCCCTATTGTTATGACTCTCAAAGGTAAGCTTAAGTTGAACTTAAGTCCCAAGTTGAAAAGTAAAAAAAGCAAGCAACCACAGGTTGTGTTTTATAAAGACAAAACACGTGATGATTTTCTTTTATTTTTCTTTTGCTTGTTTGAGTCAAGCTTTCACTCTGTCATCCAGACGGAGTATAGTGGCACAATCACAGCTCACCACAGCCTCAGCCTCCTAAACTCAGGTGATCCGCCTGCCTCAGCTTTCCAAGTAGCTGGGACTACAGGTGCGCACCACAACACCTCACTAATTTTTAAAAAATGTTTTGTAGGGAAAAGGTGTTGCTGTGTTGCTTAGGCTAGTCTCAAACTCCTGGACTCAAGCAATCTTTTCAACGCAGCCTCCCAAAGTGCTGGGATTACAGGCAAGAGCCACCACACCTGGCCCAAAGCACAGTTGTTTTACAACTGAATCAGCCAACTATCTTTTAAATATATAGGCCCACCACATTAGGTTAAACATTTTTTCTACTCATTTCATAGGAATAGGTTGGTGAAACTGATGGACACAGCTGACATGACCATCAGGTGAAGATCAAAGGAAAGATGGAGTGATTGTATCTTTTAAAGTTTAAGACGATTGAAGATGAAAGAAATTGTGTTAAGGAAGAAACCAGCTACGAAGACATGGTACCAAACAAAAATGATTAAAGGTTAGAAAATTTTTAACCCAATTAATTAAGAGGTTTTGTTTTTACGAAGGGGGAAAAACACTTGAGAAATTCGGTCACCGCATTAGCTAGAATGGACTGAACAGATCAATTCACCCTACTACTTTCCTGCAGCAAGATTGGGCTTTGAGCCGATTCCACACAGAGGCACAAACAACAGTTCAGGCTGGTGAACACTACCTTACAAGGTTTTCCACCTCTCTGTGGGGACCATATATGCTCAATTTGGGTTTTGTAGCAATTATATGCAGCCTAACTTCAGCACATTCATTTTTCACACAGCAGTTTCACTTATTTATTTATTTTCATGTTCAGTGGATTGGTCCCTAATCACCAAACAGCTTGTGAGCGAGTACCCTTAAATATGTTAACTCTGACTCATAATGCAAAGGCATTGTGCTGCTGTAATGACTTTTCATTACCACCTCTAATTAAATGTTTTGCTAAAGTATCGGGAAAATATTTTTCTTTTGATTCCCAGAAAATCCCGAGAGAGCAGGACAAAGAGAAAACAATGCTTTGAGACCGGCCTGCTCTCTTTCTCCCTGATCCTGCCCTGGTTCTGATGGCTCTGCGGATGAGAGCAGGGGCCTTTCTGGTTTAACACACACAGCAGAATCCTCTCATTGGTAATCAGTGCATCCGACTGCAGCAGATTCTGCAGGAATTGGATTCTGGTGACTCTGTTCCCCTATGAGGTCCTGTCATGCCAGGTATGTTTAAGTCTGCCCAGTCTTACTCACAACTCATTATAGACTTGGGACCAGAGGGAGATCTCTAGCTCTACTAGAAGTATCTATATAGATGGCTAGTGATTTAACAGGAAGACAATTTATAAGAACATGATGTTAAGAAACCATTATATTTATCTAAGGAGCAGAGCCACCACACATTTACATGAGGATAATCTTGCTTGTTACTAAGAGTTATTTGTATGCACATACCACACAGTGTACTTCTAGGCTCAGTTGCATTCCAGGCAGCCCCACATGGCAGTCAACCCTGTTGGCATCTGTTGACAGGAGATATCTCCACCTCCTACTTGGCTCACACTATCTTCCTCATCTTATAAATAGCAAATTTTCTGCTGCAAATACATTCTCCATAATTATTAGATTCATTAAAAGTCCTGAATACTATCTAAACTAATAATGTTTACCATTATACTTCCAGACTATTCAAATAAAAAATGCTAAAAATTCCTTCAAAAACAAAAAATTGATCATATAATAATTAAATCACTTATATATTTCCATGTCTGGACATTGTTAAGTGTTATATCATTCTAATGGGTTTTGGTGTTTGCCCTGAAAACATCAGGATTTCTTTTGTATTTTGCAAAGCAGCAAGAATAATAAAAGTACTTGAGGTTTTTTTGTTTTGTTTTGTTTTGTTTTGTTTTTGAGTTGGAGTCTCACTCTGTCGCACAGACTGGAGTGCAGTGGCCGCTCCCGGCCACCACAGCCTCGCCTGCTGGGCTCCGGCAATCCTTCCGCCTCAGCCTTCCGAGTAGCCGGAATTTACTTGAGGTTTTAAAAAATGTCTTCCTAAAGGGAAACTTGCTCATCTACATCCATGTGTATAACTGCCTTTATTTGAGAATCAGTGATGCTTTTGCGGGGGGGTTGGAGTCTCACTCTGTAGCCCAGACGCCCAGACTGGAGTGCAGTGGCACGCTCCCAGTCACCGCAGCCTCGACCTGTTGGGCTCCGACGATCCTTCTGCCTCAGCCTTCCAAGTAGCAGGAACTACAGGCACATGCTACCACGCCTGGCTAATTTTTGATTTATTGTAGAGATGAGGTCTCACCGAGTTGCCCGGGTGGGTCTGGAATCTGCGGGCTCAGGCAATCCACTCGCCTCGGCCTCCCAAAGTGCTGGGATTACAGGCTGAGCCACCGCGCCCGGCCTGTTGCCTTTAAAAAAAAAAATCTATAAAAGGGCTGGGCGTGGTGGCTCAAGCCTATAATCCCAGCACTTTGGGAGGCCGAAGCAAGAGGATTGCCCGAGCCCACGGGTTTGAGACCAGCCTGGGCAACATGGTGAGACTTTGTCTCTACAATAAAATCAAGAAATTAGCCGGGCGTGGTAGCACACACCTATAGTTCTGGTTAATTGGAAGGCTGAGGAGGAAGGATCGTTGGAGCCCAGCAGGTCGAGGCTGCAGTGGCCGGGAGTGGCCACTGCACTCCAGCCTGGGCGACAGAGTGAGATTCCAACTCAAAAAAACCCGAATTAATGAGGCATTCATATAAATATATTATCTAGAGTGAGGGGGTGATGATGACGTTCTGATCTGTGCAGCCAGACATTATGATGAACAATGACAAAATAGGTGGAACCAACCAACATGGGGGAGAGTCTGGAGACCACAAACATATGACAAAAGTTTAGAAAGACTCTTTTGCCTGGGAAAGTCACCTTAAGGAATGCATAAAAACTGTGTTATTATATTCAAAGAACTGAGGAAGAAGGGTAGAAATTATTTTCAGTTACTTGAGAAGCCAGAAAATAAACTAATAAAAATGCACCTGGGGAAAGTTACACAGAGATAAATTTCCACTCAATGTGAAGAATAAATACCCAACAATTCCAGCTGCGCAGCCTCATTAAGTCATACGTTCACTTTTACTGAAATGTTTAAATGAGATAGTCCAACAATTATCTGAATCCCTGTGGAGAGTTCACACATCTTCTAGAAAGGTGGTTTTGGCCAGATGCAGTGACTCACACCTATAATCCCAGTACTCTGGGAGGCTGAGGCAAGAGGATGACTTGAACCCAGGAGTCTAAGACCAGCCTAGATAACATAGTAAGACCTCATCTCTACAGAAAATGGAAAAAAAAAGTTAGGTGTGGTGGTGTGTGTCTGTAGTTCCAACCACTGAGGAGGGTGAGGCAGAAGGATCACGTGAACCCAGTAAGTCAAGGCTGTGGTGAGCCATGATCGTGCCACTGCACTTCAGCCCGGGCTACAGAGTGAGACCTCAAGTTCAAAAAATAATTTGAGCCGGGCTCAGTGGCTCAGCCTGTAATCCCACACCTTTGGGAGGCTGAGGTGAGTGGATTGCCTGAGCCCGTGGGTTTGAGACCCGCCTGGGCAACTTAGCAAGACTTCATCTCTACAATAAATCAAAAAATCAGCCGGGCGTGGTAGCGCATGCCTGTAATTCCGGCTACTCGGAAGGCTGAGGCGGAAGGATCGCCGGAGCCCAGCAGGTTGAGGCTGCGGTGGCCGGGAGCGGCCACTGCACTCCAGTCTGGCCGACAGAATGAGACTCCAACTCAAAATAAATAAATAAATAAAAAATAATAATTTTAAAAAATAAGTGGTTTTGAACTTTTTTTAAGAGGTGGGGATGAGGGGGGTTTCCTGGACTCATCCTATAGAAAATAATAAAAGCTCTGTATCTCCTCTCTAAGAAAATGCATGCATACATAGGTTTTTCAGGGAAGCCATGGACTAACTTAGGTTAAGAACCCTTGACTGGCCGGGCTCGGTGGCTCAGTCTGTAATCCCACCACCGAGTCTGGCCAAGAACAACATAATTTGACATCAGGTTAATTACAAACAAATTGAAGTAGAAGCCCCCTAAATTCAGTATATAGAAAAAGATCTGGGAAAGATTTATTTATTTATTGCCTGGCATATAGGAGCTGCATAAGGATTCTGCAGAATGGACATGAATAACTGAACAACTCTCATAGCTAATCAGAAGGAGATAATCCTCACAATGCCTATGAACATGAAAAGTTACTCCAGGTTGAGAAACCATTAAGTATGCCCATAAAAAATAATCCAGAAACCATCCTGGCAACTTCAGTGAGCTTCTTAAAGTATTTCTTCTGCCTGGGCAACTTGGCGAGACCTCATCTCTACAATAAATCAAAAATTAGCCGGGTGTGGTAGTGCGCGCCTGTAGTTCCAGCTACTTGGAAGGCTGAAGTGGAAGGATCGCCAGAGCCCAGCAGGTCGAAGCGGCCACTGCACTCCAGTCTGGGTGACAGAGTGAGACTCCAACTCAAAAAAAACAAAACAAAACAAAACAAAAAGTATTTCTTCCAGCTCCAAGACTGTGATTTTATACATAGAAGTAGATGCCTTATTTAGCAGTCTCCAAATTCACAACTACCCAACTCCACTTTTATTTTATGAAAGCAGCATATGGTCAGGCTCGGTGGCTCAGCCTGTAATCCCAGCACTTTGGGAGGCCAAGGCAAGTGGATTGCCTGAGCCCGCAGCTTCGAGACCAACCCAGGCAACTTGGCGAAACCTCATCTCTACAATAAAAAAAAAAATTAGCTGGCATGGTATCATGTGCCTGTAGTTCTGGCTACTTGGCTGAGGCGGAAGGATCACTGGACCACAGCAGGTCGGGTAGAGGCTGTGGTGGCCGGGAGCATGCCACTGAACTCCAGTCTGGGCGACAGAATGAGACTCCAACTCAAAAAAACTAAAAATAAAGCAGCATAGATAACTCTTAAATAAGTAAATATGGTTGGGTTCCATAATCCTTTTCATATAGACACAGAAACTTGAATTTCATATAATTTTCACGTCACAAAAACAATTCTTTTGGCTCTTCTCAACCATTTAACAAGGTAAAACCATTCTTAGTTATGTGCCACAGAACGATAGGAGACAGAATAATTTGACTGTACTTTGTTGACCTCTGCTCTACTCCCTAGGATTAAAAGTTGCACATTTGTTTCTTGAAAACTAAACATTTTAGTGATCTGATAATTTTACTTAAGTGGAAAATTTTATCTCTAGTAAAGAAGACATCAGAATTGTCTTAGTAGGACATTTCTACCAAGCTCATCTCATGTAGGTTTTTTGTAGGAGACAATATAATTGAAAGTTGAAATGAGATTTTTTTTTTTTGAGTCAGAGTCTCACTCTGTTGCCCAGGCTGGAGTGCACATACATGATCACGGCTCATAATAGCCTTGATCTCCTGGATTCAGGAGATCTTCTGCCTCAGCCTCCCGAATAACTGGGACTACAGGCATGAGCTACTATACCCAACTAGTTTGGGGTGTTTTTTTTTGTTTGTTTGGGGGTTTTTGGTAGCGATGACATCTTGCTGTATTGCTTGGGGGCTGGTCTCAAACTCTCGGGCTCAAGCATTCGTCCTGCCTCAGCCTGCAAAAACGCTGGGATTACATACACTGCACCTAGACAGATTCTGATGATCTTGACCAACAGTGAAGAGAATGTGGTCATTAAGCCAGCAACTGAAGTGTTGCTCAGTCTAATGCAAAAATCAGAATAGAGGCAAGAATGTTTTTCTTAAAACAGATCCCATTAGAGACAGCAGAATCTGCCCACCCAAAAGCAGTGATTCTCCATCTCTGTCTAGGCATGTGGAACTAATATCACTGAAATAGTGTTTAGAGTGAATGGATTTTGCCAAGCAACAA
Organism: Cephalopachus bancanus; assembly: GCA_027257055.1. Taxonomy (NCBI): domain Eukaryota; kingdom Metazoa; phylum Chordata; class Mammalia; order Primates; family Tarsiidae; genus Cephalopachus; species Cephalopachus bancanus. Next base: position 37,741 of record JAPVLO010001664.1, on the reverse strand, counting down.
TCTAGGCATCCCTGTTCTTTTCCCCCAGGCCCTTACGAGAGTCAATGCTTTTCCCTCTGCTGATGTGACATTTGGAGACTCCATTTGCAGAGCCATGGTGCTTAGCCACATTCTCTCTTGCTAATCTGATTGGGTGGGAGAAGATTCAAATGCTATTCTACATCAAATCAGCTCTCTATTTGGGAAGTCTGCAAAGTACCAAAAGAGTAGAAAAGAAAAAAATAGGAAACCGAGCACAGCACCTCCCATTGATCATCAGCCCACCTGCCCTAGAAGCCCATGTCAGTCTAGAAAAACAATTTGCTTTAGGGAACAGGAAAGTTCTCTGAATTATTATGAACTGTCCACCAGAAGCCAACAGGGGCTCATTCATGAAGCCGTAAGTACTGCAAGTGTGCTGACTAATGGTGTGTATCAACCTGGTCAGTCCAAGAAGATCTTAACATGCTAGAGTCGTATGATTTCTAATCAGACTAAATTAAATAGAAATATACGTAAGGTTTAGACTTGAGTCAATGAAACTACCTTCACAAGTACAGAGAAAAAAATTGGAAAGATTAGAACCACATGTGACGAAGCAGAGTTTCTCAACCTTGATGCTGTTGACATTCTGGGTCAGTTAATTATTGTCATGGGAAGCTGCCTCATGCATTTTAGGATGGTTAACAGCACCCCTGGACTCTACAGACTAGATGCTAGTAGTACACCCTTCCCTAAGCCATAACAATAAAAAAAAAGTCTCCAGACACTGCCAAATGTCTTAGGGGTGGGGTTGAGGGACAGCAATATCATGCCAGGTTGAGAACCAGTGGCTTAGAGAAAGCACAGACAACAACAGTTAGAACTTCTGTCAACTATAAACTTAACAGAAATCTCCCGTATGGTAAAGCCACCATAAGAACTAATAGGACACCCCTTATCAACAAGGGTGCCTGAACGATGCATATTTGTAAACCTAACCCTTAATTGTACCCCACAATTTTAAAATAAAAATTTAAAAATAAATAAATAAATAAAAGAACTAACAGGAAGTCGGGTGCAGTGACTCAAGCCTGTAATCCCAGCACTTTGGGGGGCCAAGGTGAGAGGATTGCCTGAGCCCACAGGTTCAAGACCAGCCTGGGCAACATGGTGAGACCTCGTCTCTACAATAAATAAAATTAGCCGGGTGTGGTAGCACGTGCCTATAGTTCCAGCTACTTGGAAGGCTGAGGTGAAAGGATCGCCGGAGCCCAGCAGGTCAATGCTGGGGTGGCCATAAATGTGCTACTGCACTCCAGTCTGGGCAATGGAGTAAGACTCCAACTCAAAAAACAAAAAACAAAAAACAACAAAAAAAGAACTAACAGGATCTTGGGTCCCAGTGTTGAATCAAAGTAGAGTACAAAGATGGAGATCCTAAACACCTGTGAGACTGTATCTAAATATTGTTAAGAGGAATATGGAAGAACTGGAGCCTATTTCCATCAGAAGGAACAAAGAGAAAGGAAGAATCAAACCCACATTATCAGAGGAATGATTGTGCAACTCCTCACAGCACCCCTAAGTCTTCTCTAATTCAGGTTAATCAGTTTCACTGTGACTGATATAGAAAGGACTGCCCTTCCTAGTTATCTCAATGGCATCCCTTTATTCTTTGTTTCATCTCTACTGCATTAGAGGGCACTCAAAGGAACACAAACCAGACTAGGAGGAGTGGGAGTGGGATGTCACACACAGTTCTGAAGGGCTGACATGGTGAAGAACAATTAGATTTGTTTTGTGTGGTTCCAAGAAGTCCAGCTAGCACAAATGTATGGTAGCAAAGTGCAAGAAAATTTCAACTGGATCAGCGTAAGGGGTTCAGGGGACCTTGTCTCTGAGAGCATCATGCATAAGCAAGTATAACAACTTGGTTGTAGAAACAGCTGGTGCATCAGATGGGGGTGGGTGGGTGGAGTAGATGACTTTTAAGAGTTCTTCCCGCCCCAAGAGTCTAACGAGTAAGTGAACAGAATGCTGTCAGCACTGTGCTCTTTTCTGAGCAGCCTAAGAAGGCAGCACACTAAAGCACAAATACTGAAGATGCCTACCTGGTCCAGCACTGTTTTTAACATGAGATCATAAAGATCATCTGTTCTCACTGTACCCTTGAAAGGAATACAGGTTGTTTGATAATTAAAAAAATAAAAATAAAAAACACCATCCAGCCTGCACCCCTCAACACTCTGCCTCCATGCCCAGAGATGTACCCCTTCCCAGGTAGAGTGGATGGCAGTGAGCCTGTTATAGGATGCAGCTTGGCATCAGCAGATGCCCAACACTGACTCAAATGGAAACACAAAGAAAACCGTTTTCCATACCCTTTTTGTTCAAAGGAATAGTGTCCTTTAGCATTCCTGGCCTTCTTCCACAGGGTGGTGCCTTCCACTTTCCTGGCACTTGGCTTCACTGGTACCCAGCACACATTCATCTGGCTGTCACCGAGCCATTTTCACAGATGTATGCCGTGGACTTTTGGGAACTGAAAACGGGAGGTCTCTTTATTCCCCAAAACACAAGTAAAAAAACCCAGGATATACAGCTTACAATCATCACACAGATTGTCAAGAAAATTATATGCAGACTTTTTACTGAAACCTGTAACTGAAAGCCAGCAGCATTCTGGTATAAAATCCTCAAATAGTGGGAGAACGGAGGTGTTGGACTCTGAAAAACAGCACTCTCCCTAAATATCCACATTCCAATGACTTCAAAGATCAGTCACAAGCAAATTGATAGAAGGGCCATGATTAGAAAGATGTATGCTTTCAAAGTTCTAAATAGTACAGAAGAATGTAGCTGATTTATCACATACTCAAATGTGCCCAGGTTCTTATAGAGCATATCTTAAAAGGGGAAGAAGAGAAATCCCCTCATCAAGGAGCTAGTAAAAAAAAAAAAAAAAAAAAGTGGTGTGCATAAGGCAAAGCTTGCTATAATATCTAGATACAATTCGAACACATTGGTTTGGAGAGAGGTTCTTTTTCATTCATCATTAAAGACTGATAAAGCTCAGCAAGACACTGAAACAAAAATCAAACCAATATAAAAATCTCTATTTAGTGTCTGCTTTTTTTCTCTTGTATAATTTGTAATAAATCCTTTCTGGTGATTTTTTTAATGCAAAAATTATTTTTGCTTTTATTCCTTTAAGCAACACAGCATATTAATTGACAATACAAAGACACAATCAAAAACATGAATGCAAGAAGCAGAAGGTATTTTAAATACACATATCGTACTTCTGGCTTTTAAGAAACCAGACAAAGAACCATATATGGAAAAAAATCAAGTGAGGAGGTTGCCAGGCAAACACAACTATCTTTTCAAAGCAAAATCATTATAATCACAGAAGCCTACATCAGATCATAGGGGTCAAGTTAACAATATCAGACAATCAGTCCTACTGATGGGAAACTTACTGGACAGCAAATATTAGCACAAAAAACAATACTCTTCAGCATTCACTCTCAGTAGAACCCAAGTATTCAATAAAGTAAAATTTCTGTGTAGGTGTTTCAGTGGGACACAATGACTTTTATAAATTACTCACTTATAACATTACAAATGTCAACGGATCTGCTTTATCTAATACACAAAGAATAAGGTTTGATACATATCTTTTACCTACCTTCCAATCAACCAAAAATATTTTATCATCTGTCAAATGATCTTTGTATACAAAACTGCCAGTGAAAAATCAGAAAACTTTTAGAATGATACATAAAAGCTGGAAAATAGCAATGTTAAAGCATCTAAACAATGTAAGACTACAAATCATTCATTTTCCACTTGTAAAGACTCATAGAAGAGGGAGGTGCTTTAGAATTCATTTAGTTCAACCCTCTAATTTTACAGAAAAGTATATCAGAGTCCAAAGAGGCTATCTGATTTGACCAAGGTCACATAGCATGTCTATGGTTAGAACTCAGATCAACTACCTCCTAGCAAAAGGCAATCTCTCCATCCACCAACAACACCTCATTTTCTGAGTCAAGATGGGTCAATTTTTGGCATCCAAGAGATCAATATGAAATTTCAGTGGGTCTTTGTGTTTGGGGACAGGTATGGTTTATGATTTTATAACTGTTCCTTGAAAAGTTTGTTCTTGGAATATTTGAAAGAACAATCTTTTTTTCTTTTTCTTTTTGAAGTCCACATTGTAACCAATGTCTTGTAATGTAAAGAATGACATGTTCTGGTGAGCCAACTTTCCCACTTTTTATTCTCTTTAAAGTTTACCTCGGCCCAAAATTGGGCCCTGGCCACCAGATGAAGCAGCTAGCACATTTTCTCACACTCTCTTTTCCTAAGTGGAGAATCAGAAACAATGACAACAGACAGACAGTGCAATATACCAGTAACAAGTCAGGCAATCTGAGCTCCAGTTTGTGTGACTTTTGCAAATCTCAATTTTTTCTTACCTAAAACGAGGGGAGCACCTACTACCCGCAGTTGTTAACTACTCGGGGATCAAGTATTTCTCATTTGGTTTATGCGTACCACTGCCCACTGGGGGGTGAGAAACATTGGAGGTGGAGGTGTAAGAGAAAACGTCTGATAGAGCACAGGTGGGAAGTCTATACATACAGACGTGTACATATTCATTTTAACTATGAAAGCTGACGTCCAGAAAAGGAACAGCTATTCTTCTTCTACACAGACACACACATACACACACACACACACAAACAATATCTCTCTCTTCCACATCATACACACTAGCGTAGAAAACAGCCTGCTATGTTCTCTCCCCAGAGCTACGTCAAAGCATCCCGGTTTGGTTTTACGTGCAGTGACTTCTCAAACACTGCATGTCGAAAATCTGTTTATATTTCCCCTTCTTTACCAATCCTATGCAAATGATCAGTGTTCTTCTACTTGCCTAACATTTTCTGTTATAAGTTCTCCTCTTCAAGCTTCAAATTGGAGGTCTATTTTTGGTGAAATTTGAAGTCATTGATCTATGTAAGGAATAGTATATGAGCTGTAAAATCTGCGTTATGAACATAATATTGTTATCCTTATCCAGTGTGCAAGTCACTGAGCTCCTTGGATTTCAGCACATATCGAGAAGCTAAGGTTATTTCCATATAATTCTAAGAAACGCAATACAAACCATTTAGGGAAGTGCAAAGAGAGAGAGAGAAAACTAGTTCTAAGCAAATTTATTTTCTATTTTACTGAAAGGTAGCCTAAACAAAACCCAGAGACTCCAAAGTTGATTTCAGAAATAAACAACCACCTTTATGTCCTTTCTTCATAGACAAACCTTGCAATGCCTCCTTAAGAAAAGGAAGTGAGGCCAGGCGTGGTGGCTCATGCCTATAATCCCAGCACTTTGGGAGGCCGAGGTGAGAGGATTACCTGAGCCTGTGGTTTGAGACCAGCCTGGGCAACTTGGCGAGACCTCATCTCTACAATAAATCAAAAACTAGCCAGGTGTGGTGGTGTGTGCCTGTGGTTTCAGCTACTTGGAAGGGTGAGGCAAAAGGATCACCTGAGCCTAGTAGGTTGAGCATGCCACTGCACTCCTGCCTGGGCGACAGAGTGAGACTCCAACTCAAAAAAAAAAAAAAAAGAAAGAAAGAAAAGAAAAGGAAGTGTTAGAAAGATCCTAGTCTCTGGCATCAGAAAGACCCGAGTTCAAGCCCTGACTTCCTCTCTGTAAGTTTGGGAAAGTTGCTTAATTTTGCAGCTACAGGGCTGTTTTGAGGATTAAATTCAAAAATGTGCATGAAATATCTAACACATAGCAAGAACTTAACTGACATTACTGCCCTCCTGTTGGAGGTTATCTTGGAGGTTACTAATGTGGGTGATGGAAATAATATCCATAACCAGAGACAGTATATATACCACTTCAAAAACATCTGGTTTCACAGATCTATACCATGCCTTTCAACAAGGGCAATATTGCCCACAAGGGGAAGAAAACTGGTTTGGGGGAAGAGTGAAAAAAATCTTAGGTATTACAGAGGTTTGTGGCTCTTCACATCCAATCCTATTCCCCCAAATCTTATTCCTTAGTATTTAATTTCTCTCATTAGGGATAATTTAAATTGAATTGAATTTCCTCCATAAGGGATGATCACTTTTAAAAGGTTGTGAAACATGGATCTATATCTTTTGCAGCATTAAAAAGATGCATTCTTGGAAATTTTCACAGTTTTCTACTCTAGCAACCCAAACAACTGCAGTGGTCAGTAGCAAGGGGTAGGAGTAACCCACAAGAGCACTTAACATTATGCATAATAATATATGTTGTGGGCCACTGCTTTGTTAACTCTGGTGTGGCCATGTGCTCTTTGAGCTATGGCTGTTGCTATGCTTCCTGGCTTTGGCCCCCTCCCCCACCTTGGAGAGGTGAATCTTTTCTCTCCCTAATTTACTTTTAAATTAACTATATTTTTAAAAAATAATAATAACATGTTGTATGAACATGACATTGTCTCTATTTTTAATATAATCATGGTAAATTCCATTCCGGGGGGTTTACTTTATAAACTTGTTATGTCCCTCGCCCCAGCTTCTGATTTCTAGCCCTATTTCTTTTTCTTTCTTTTTTTTGAGGGGGGGGGTGAAGTCTCACTCCATTGTCCAGGCGGGAGTGCCGTGGCAGCACACTCATGGCCACCCCAGCATCAACCTGCTGGGTTCAGGTGATCCTTCTGCCTCAGCCTTCCAAGTAGCCAGAACTACAGGTGCATGCTACCACCCCCAGCTAACTTTTTGTTTATTGTAGAGACGAAGTCTCACCAAGTTGCCTGGGCTGGTCTTGAACCTGTGGGCTCAAGGCAATTCACTTACTGTGGCCTCCCAAAGTGCTGGAATTACAGGCTGAGCCACCAAGCTGGCCTCTAACCCTATTTCTAATCCATTTCAGAAAGACAATATCAATATGTTACTTAACTTTTGAATCAAGATTTGGGGCAAGCAGTACTACATCAAAACATGCTTAGAGGAGATGAAGATTAAATCTAAAGCTTCATCTTTGCCTATTTGCATTGCTAGACACCCCTAGAAATTAGTTGAGTTTTCAAGGGTAACCTCCTCGCTATGAATCTATTTGGCTGTCTCCAATGAATCTGTAGGTGTCAAAAACTTCTCCTCTTCTGTCATGAATTAATGAGCCTGGGGAGCCATCCCAGTGTAGGATTCAGATTTTGGCCCTGTAGTTACCTAGAGCCATTTTATAAAATGGATAAATGAATGCCACAGCTAGTTCAGTCCCTCAAGTGTCAGGGTTCTGATTAAAGTGCGAGGGGGGTTCTGAATGGGAGGCCAATACACAGCTGGTAGTCCCCGGCTCTGCTGCCCATTGGTAATCACCTCTAATCCTGTAGACACTAAATAAACTTCAATTGGAGATTTATTTGGTCATTCATTTATAGCCAGTTACTGACAATTTGTAGTACTGGGGGATAGTATGAGCATGGATAACTGAAATCCACAATCTCCCAACCCACCATAGCAAAAAGTGTCAGCCTCTTCCTCATTAAACTGTTCCACCTGCAAGAGTTGTAAGTTTTGAGTTGGAGTCTTACTCTGTCACCCAGACTGGAGTGCAGTGGCCGCTCGCGGGCACCGCAGCCTCGATCTACCGGGCTCTGGTGATCCTTCCGCCTCAGCCTTCCAAGTAGCCAGAACTACAGGCGCGCACTACCACACCCGGCTAGTTTTTTTTGTTGTTGTTTTCTGTTTTTTGTTTGATTTACTGTAGAAATGAAGTCCCGCTAAGTTGCCCGGGCGGGTCTCGTGCCCGCGGGCTCAGGCAATTCACTCACTTCGGCCTCCCAAAGCGTGGGATTACAGGCTGAGCCACCGAGGCCCATTACATAAAATTGTTCCCATCCGCATCCACCCCCCACCTCCAATTCCACACAAACTTTGAATCTGGAGCTTACAATGGTAAAAGGTAGGTATTCAGACAGCAGGAAGTGAAATGAGACGGAATACTCCACAATAAGGATAATCAAACTGTGAATAATCAAGAACTGGACCCATTTTTATGCAGAAACATCAACTCTTCTGATATTTTACATCAAGTGATTTGCATGGTGATTGTAAGTGAAGTGGGATTGTAATCTTTGAGCTGTCACTGTGGGAGGCATGAACAGGAGCTTAAGAGCCACTTAGGCACTAATGTACATGAAAAACACAAACACCTGAAAACCACATAGCCACACTCTCCATTTGGAAATAAGACCAGCAGATCGATTCAACAGCATTTTGGAATCTGTGCAATTCTCACAGCTTTCACTCTATTGCTAGTCACAACACTACTTTTCTTTAAGAACTGCCATCTTCATAGTCCTACAACATCCATCTTTTTATAGATGGATATCTTTTTTGAGGAGCCTCAGACTTAATTACTTCTCATCTGTCTTAAAGAATTCTGGTATTAACCTATTCATGTCAATGGAATGAAAAAGCAAAAAACACTTGCTATGGCCAAGTGCTGTGGAATAAGAAAAGCTGTGTTTCTTGTCCTGGTATCTGCCTCTAACAAGCAAGAGGATCTTGGATAAGCATCTGTACCTCAATGTCTTCACCTATGAAATTGAGATAATCCCTGCCCCACTAAGCAGAATAAAATAAATGCAAACCCATTTTAAAAAGCATTAACCATTATGTGTGTGCAATTCATTGTGGAGGCCCATGAATCTGGAAGTAAATTTGTGGTCCTCTAATGTGGTAACCCCAAATCTGAGAGGGCTTGCGCATAATGTTTACTTATTACAAAGACGTCACCTGAAAGTTCAACAGGGAAAAACACTGGTTTATTAGAACTCTGCAGCAGATCAGTGAAGAAGCCACACCTTGGGGCAGTATAGCAAGCAGTTTTATCATCAAAGCAATCAAGCTCATCATTCAAATTCCTATACAGTGTATACAATGACATTGATTAAGCATGACGACTACACTGTTTACAGCTTTGCTTGGCGACCTGCATCCCATGACTCATTACTGGGAATATGTATACCCTTTAGATACCAGCATTGGCCAGAGACCACTCCCTGAGGGAAAGGGCAGGAAAACAGGGGGAAACAGTCCATATCCAGATAATACCCCACCGGTCCCTTCCAATCTACAGTAATAGGTCAATAAATTAAAATAACTTTAATAGGCACAGAGAAACTTTCTATTTTAAAAGCTGTAGTAAGACTATTTCTTTTACATTACAGAAATTCTTCCAAAACATACACCGAAAAGTGCTCACTGTGGAAAAAAAGATGTTGCCTTGTTATGCCCTTTACAAAACTTTACCATTTATTCTGAACTCAACTAACTAAAATTAACAGCTAGAATTGTTTTGACATGTTCTAACACAAACGAACAGAATTTCAAATCATTCAACCTCACCTCTGCTCTCCTTCACTCCTGGCAGTTGAGAAGTGAATTGCTCACTCTTTTGATAATTTCCAAAATGCTAGAAGAAACAGTTGTCTTTAACTTTCCCATGGTTAGCTCAAGAAATTCCGTGCTTAATGTACTTTGCTCTCTCATTTACTTGTATTTCAACTGAGTTCTAAAATGCCCTTGTGGGAAAGTTCAACTCTTGCAGCCTGTTACCTTCAAATTTCTCACTCAGTAGATTGAGTAGAGAAATTCCAAGGAGTAAATCTTCACTCAGAAGATCTTCAATAACTCTTCAATCCATTTACCAGAACTGGGGCTTTCCAGCACTCACAGTGATGATAAGAGCTATTATTTGTTGAGGTTCTACCATGTTCTATGTGTCAAACATCATGCCAGTACTTGATAGACATGGTTTCCTTTTATTCTTACAACAATCTTTCAAGGTAGGCATTCTGCTTTTTTGAAGGTGATGAAATTGAGGCTTAGAGAAATGAAATGACTTGCTTAAGGAGACCACATTGTAAGTTTTAGCAGAGCAAGAACCATGTCTGTTCTATTCACCAGCATGTCCCTGGGGCCTAATATAGTGTCTGGAAAATAGTAGGCATGCCATAAATATTCATTTAATGACTGATTAAATAATATGGCACTACGAACAAATTGCTATATCAACAGAATCCACTGGGGCTGGAGGACTGGAAAAGGAATAATGCATTAAAATGAAGCAACTATTTTTTTTCCAGCAATATTACAACAATAAACAGTTCCTAACCATTTACTAACTAGAAATTTGTGAAGTTGATGGACTGGCTTTAATTCTCTACTCCCTAAATTGACATGACCCAAATTTTGAGACCATTCCAGTTGCCATTTAGAATTCCGTTATAATGGTTTAAAGTTATTCTTACTGATCCTTGTTCATGGAAAGAAGTGACTTTCTGATATAAAGCATTTCGTTTTCATGCCAGTCAACTCGTATGTGGTTCTCTGAGTTCATCATTGCTTTCATTATTGCTAATTGTAATGCTCACAGCATTTTGGAAACAACAACAAAAGACAGGCCATTATTAGAGTTTTCATGTACATTCAAACTTTACATGTGTTAAATTATGGATTGAAAGCAGAACCTGCATCGCACTAGACCAGTGCTATTTAATAATTAAACTTGGCCAGGTGCGGTGGCTCATGCCTGTAATCCATGCTTTGAGAGGCTGAGGCGGGAGGATTGCTTGAGCCTAGGAGTTCAAAACTAGCCTAGGCTACATAGCAAGATCTCATCTCTACAAAAAATTTAAAAAGTAGTCAGGTGTGATGGTGGGTGCCTGTAGTAGCTGCAGCTAGTGGGGAGGCTGAGGAGGGAGGATCGATTGAACCCAGGAGTATAAGGTTGTGGTGAGCTGTGATTGTGCTACTACACTCCAGCCTGGGCAACAGAGTGAGACCCTAACTCAAAAAAATATATATTAAACCTGATTTAGTATAAATTCCTAAAAGAACACATTTAGTTGCCTTGCTCAGACAATATGTTAATACCAATCTTACCTTAGCACAGTACTCCCCACCCCTAACTTTCTCACCTCCATCTGTGCTTTCACTTTCAACATTTTCAGTTACCCATGGTCAACAGCAGTCAGAAAATTCATGACCCCCTCAGGTCCCCTCCTACCCTGGGAGCTTTTCTGTCCTCTCAATAAATCATGCTTTCTCAAAAAAAAGAAAAAAGAAAAGAAAAAGAAAATATACGAGTATAGTACCATATTTCGAGAGAGAGAGCAATTCATATAACTTTTATTATAGTATTTTTTTTTGAGTTGGAGTCTCACTCTGTCGCCTAGGTTGCAGTGCAGTGGCACACTCATGGCTACCCCAATGTTGACCTGCTGGGCTCCAGAGATCCTTCCAAATAGCCAGAACTACAGGTGTGTGTTACCACGCCCGACTAATTTTTGATTTATTGTAGAGATGAGGTCTTGCCAAGTTGCCTGGGCTGGTCTCGAACCCACAGGCTCAGGCAATCCACTCACCTCAGCCTCCCAAAGTGCAGGGATTACAGACTGAGCCACTGAGCCCAGCATATTAAAGTATATTTTTATAACTGTTTCATTTTGCTATTCGTTATACTAATCTCTTATCCTACCTACTTTATAATTTAAACTTTATAATAGGAATGTGTGTATAGGATAAAATACACTATATGTAGGGTTTGGTACTATCTGCAGTTTCGGGAATTCATCGGAGGTCTTGGAGTGTATCACCTGCCAATAAGAGAGGACCACTGTATCACAGAACTGAAAAATAATATGGGAATGATTACTGGACTGCAAACATTATAAAAATCATAAGGATTAAATCTGTCATCTTTTCTTAGGATTCCTTTCATTAACTTCAGTTTGGAAAAGCTCTGTTTTTTTCAATAAAGACCAAATGCTACTGTCAACAGAGAAGTTTCTTAAGAGCCAATTACTATTAGTAAACTAATAATCCTTCAGAAAAGCTAACCACAATCCTGCTGGTAGCCAGGCCAAGAAAAAGGGAGAAAGATGTGAAAACAGTAAAACAAAGCTATTGTGGAGAACTCATTATAAAAGAAAAACGATATCCCCAAAATAAACACTCAAGCTGCGTCAAATCAGATACCAAATTGTTTGGAAATGAAATTATCTTTGAGAGGATATTTACTATAAGCAGTCAAGATTTAAACAAATAAAATTATAGGAGAAAAAAGACCCAATTTTCTCCTGAGTATTTATCATGGTTAAACAGGCAATCTTCTCAAGCTCAAGAATCCAAGGCTATAACTCTAGGGGTTGCTCTCAGGACAGAGGACTAAAGAAAATAAACAAAAGAAAACTGATGTTGTAATATGAGAAAATCTAAAATAATACTTGACAAACGAAATAAAAGCTCATTGTGAGCTAGGCACTCAAGGTAGAACTACAACAGCCACTGTCTTTGGCCTAAACAAATCCATATTAGACCAAAAAAAAAAAACAAAAAACAAAAAAACAGAATGACCTAGGCAAACACAGATATAGAAATACCCACAGGTGCGAACCGTTGAAAAAAGGGCATCCTTGTTATTTTCCTTCCAGTATTCAATATTTTGAATTACAAGAAAATAAAGCGATAACCAAGAAAGCAATTAAAGGTGGAGAAGATGCTAATATATATATATATATATATATATATATATATATATATATATATATATATAAGATGGAAATATTTGTAAAAACTTCAGTATACACAGGAGGGCACATTTAGTCCAGGGAGGGAAGTGATTTGGCATGGACTTTAATCAGATTTGTTCATTAAAACAAAGACAAAAACATAGTAAAGTCTCAATAAATATTTATTGAAGGAAGCGAGGAAGGGTGGAAGAAAGGATCAATGCAAATCAATGCAAAAAGTATACATTACACGATGTCTTGTAAGAAATTCCAACAGAGAGCATTGCATGGCACCTGGCTCTAGGAGCTTACTGTCTATTCAGGGTAAGCAAGATATACATAGGAAGGGGTGACTCACTACCAAATGTTATACAATGAGAGCTGAACGGATGGTATGTGCGTCAACCCTGCAAGGAGTCTAATGAACAGAGGCTCGGCTATGAACTGCAGTAAAGAGGGTATTCTTTTTTTTTTTTTTTTGAGTTGGAGTCTTACTCTGTCACCCAGACTGGAGTGCAGTGGCGGCTCCCAGCCACCGCAGCCTCGACCTGCTGGGCGCCGGCGATCCTTCCGCCTCAGCTTTCCAAGTAGCTGGAACTACAGGCGCGCGCTACCACGCCCGGCTAATTTTTGATTTATTGTAGAGATGAGGTCTCACCAAGTTGCCCAGGCGGGTCTCGAACCCACGGGCTCAGGCAATCCACTTACCTCAGCCTCCCAAAGGCGCGGGATTACAGGCTGAGCCACCGAGCCCGGCTAAGAGGGTATGGTATTCTTGATGGTGAATTGAGACGCACTAATTGCTAGTAAAAACACTAATATGACTGGAGTTCCAAGTCTCCTGACTCCCCAGTATGGCAGGATCTTATTTAACAATACTGATGAAAAATGTCTTCATGGATTTCAAAAGTGCTTTCTATTTGCATTACCTGTTATGTGCCGGATGGACAGGAATGGGAAGCTGATCTACACTGAAAAGGAGAGAGAAGATGAGTATTCTCTGAGATGAGAATTCAATCCAGCACTCAATATGATGGCACCTATCCATCTCAGGGAAGTTGAGAGTCTTAATGTGGACGTTGTTAGCATATGTGAGATAAGAAAGATGCAAGATCGCCACAGACAAGTTAAGAAAAAAGGATCATTCAGCAGTGCCATAGAATCAAAGCACGCCCAGGAAATGCTGAGATAGTGGAGACAAAGCAAGTACTTCCTCTAGCCCACAAGTGGATCCATTATCTCTCTTGTTCTGCAACAACAGACAATATCCCCTCCCAGGATAACTAGGGCTACCCCTGGCACATAATGGTGCCTTTATGTGGAAGATTAAAAGGTAACTTCTCTAGGCAGCCCTTCTTCCTGGTCCGCACAGCCTCACTCCAAAGCACAGGGTTTAGTGAGTAACGCGCGGGCTGTATTTCTGCTCCCATTCATATCCTCAGCCAGGTGCCTTTGTACAATGCACAAATTGCACACCCAGATATGTAGGTCCTGGAAATAGCCCAGTTTGTCTTTGACCTGCTATATTAGTATGTGCTTCCTTTAACAGAGACTAAGCCCGCCTCCCAGTGGAATTTGTTGTATTCTTTCTAGCCACGTGGTAAATATCTAAGTCCCTCTTCTCAGAGACAGTGCTTCAAACACTTGGACTGCTTTTGTGCCCTTCCTCTATCAAGCTATCACATGTAGCTATCTCCTTGATAAGAAAACCAAACCAGCCCCAAAGCCACAGCAGAACTTATAGCAGCACTATCATAAAGGGACTTGAAATACAAGGAAGAACTATATACAGACAAGGATCATGACACATTTATCAACACTAATGGAAGCAATCAAAGCATTAAAGATGGAGGAAAGCAGAAGTAGCTGAATATGCAGGATCCATGCCCTCAAAAGAGTCCCAGAGTCAAAATAAATGGAAAATGGAGAATTGAAGGAACACTAGAAAGAAATGAGGGGAAAAGTATAGTGAAACTCTAAAGAATTCCTGAGATGCAGGCTAAAGGACAAGGATGTAAACTGCTGGAAAAAAGGGAAGGAGAGAGGAAAAATGGAGAGGGAAGGAAAGAAGGGAGAGAGGGAGGGAAAAACAGCTTCTTATATTAATATCTATATGTAAGTCTGATTGTCTGGTTTGTGTGTCAGAGTTCACTAAAGAATGTGAGCCAGCAGAAACCAACCCCTAGACCTTCCTGTTTATTATGAGTTTACCATTTTCACTGAAATGGTAGCTCTGTATGAGGCATCTGCGAATGTTGGGGATGGTGGGCGGGGTGGGTAATTTGTTGACTTTTTTTTCCCTAGGGGAAATCCACCTTGAATGTGGTCTGCAAAATCTGGCTTGAATGATGCTCTCCCTACTAATGGACATATTCGAGTTTATGAGCGGCATATTGTCAGTCTGTAGTTGATTTGTTTTATAGTGCCTCAGATGGGCTTTTTCCAAGTCCAGTACATTTGGATTTTCTTCTGGTATTTCATGTTCATAATATGCAGTTTAATTTGCCACAGCACATTCTACCAGATGGCCTCCTCTTTCATTTCCACTAGCTCTGCTAAATCTGCCCACATAGAGTCTTTGTTCATCCTTTCTTCTGCCAGCCATCACAGAATAAATCACCTTGCATAAAGCAGTGCTTTCTTCTATAGATTATGTTCAACTGAAGGCTAGATAATTCTGATCACTTGCTGCTCATCAAAATGAGGCATAGGTGTCTGAGGGTGAAGGGAGAAAAAAGGGCAGTTTTCTTTGTCTTTTTCTTTTATTTTTGAGTCGGAGTCTCACTCCTGTCGCCCAGACTGGAGTGCAGCAGCACGCTCACGGCCACCTCAGCCTCCACCTGCTGGACTTAGGCGATCCTTCTGCCTCAGCCTTCCAAGTAGCTGGAACTACAGATGCACACCACCACATCCGGCTAGTTTTTGTAATTTATTGTAGAGACGAGGTCTCACAAAGTTGCCCAGACTGGTCTCGAACCAGCAGGCTCAGGCAATCCTCTCGCCTCGGCCTCCCAAAGTGCTGGGATTACAGGCTGAGCCATCGTGCCCAGCCAAGGGCAGTTTTCAACAGGAAGCAATGTTATGAATATAATTCACTTCTGTGACAGCTTGTTGGTGTTTTCATTTCCATTTTGTATTTCTTGAGAAAATAGGACAAAGTTAAATAGAAATAAATCTCATGACTTTAATATACCAACTGTTTTTATTTTCCTTAAGTTTCCTTTCAGTCTAGGTCCATATGCATGTATATACCTTTTGACAGAGTTGAAATTTCACACAAAATACAAATCTATATCCTGCTGTTTTTCATTTGCCATTATGAACATTTTCCACATTGCTATACAGTGGTCATAATTATCACTTTAACAGATGTATAATATTCCATGGAATATACGTGTTATAATGAATTTAACCATCCTTACTGATAACCAGGTATTTTATATTACTTCTCTTTCTTTCCTTAGCAGGGCTAACTTTAGCAATTAAAATCTTCATGTACCAAATATATAGCCTTTTTTCCACTTTAAAGATCTGGTGGTAGAAGAAGGTGAATTTTTCCTTAGGGTTTTCTTCCTCGGATAAATTTTCAGTAGGGGATTATTAGGTCAGCAGGAATGACGTTTTTCTGGTTCTTGATTACTTTATCAAATTTGCTTTCTAAATCAGAGTAATCTTAGCTGCCACAAGCAACATATGAATATGCTGGTTTTACCACCTTCTCTCCAACACAAATAATAATTATTTTTTTAAATGTTTGCTAATTAGAAAGGTACAAGGGGTTATCTTGTCATCACTTAATTTGTATCTCTTTGAAAAGCCCCATTTCAGCTGTTCGGCATAAACTTACTTGCTAGTTACATCCCCTGTTGTGTGAGTTGTCTATTCACGTTCTTTTCCATTAACTTTCCTGGATGTCTTAAGGTTTTTCTTACTGATCATGTAATTATCACCCTTGTCTTTATTTGTTGCAAATATCCCCCAAATTCATTTTCCTTTTTATTCTAGTTATATTCTTATTGTTCATAAGTCATTATTTCTTAAGTAGTCAAATCTATTTTTTCCTTCATGATTTCTTCAGAACTTAGCAGAGAACAGATGGTTTCTTAAATGAATTTCCTGCTGTTTTTCTGTGATATTTTTAAAAAAACAATTTTATTATTTAATAATTGAATTTTATGCCGTTTGAAATATATTTTCGTGTAATACATCAGGTTAGGAGCTATGGGTGTTTAATTGATAACCAGTTTTTCCCAAGCCATTAGTTAAATAGTTCCTTCCTTTTTATTCTTTTGTGATGCTCAGTTCAGTACATAAATCTATGAATATAAATACAACACAAACATCTGTTTTCATACCTGAATATCATTTTTTTTCTGTTCCATTAGCCATACTTCTATTTTGGGACCAGGGTCATGCTGTTTTAATTATTGTTGTCCTTTATTGTATAACTATTAGTTTTATTTCTTTGTATGGTAAATTTTAAGTGTTTCTTCATAAATTTGGATACAGCAAAAGCAGGCACAGTCTAAATGGTGGCCGTATGCTATAGGGATAAGGACACTGGCTTCAAAATCAACTCCCTGCTCTGTCATTTGCAAGCTTTGTGACCTTAAGAAAATTATTTAACCTCTTTGAACTGTAGCTTCCTTCCACGCAAAATGAGAATAAGGAAAGTACGTATAGCTCATATCTGCATCATACCAATACTGTAGCTACTAGCCACATTGGCTATTTATATTTAATTAATCAAAGTGAAAACTTCAGTTTCACTAGAATTGTTTCAAGTGCTCAGTGTTCACATGCGCTAATGGCTTACCAGAATTGGGTAGTGCTGGTATTATAGAACGTTTTCATCATTATCATTGCAGACATTTTTATTGGACAGACCGGCATAGGGTCGATGTGATAACTAAATGAGATTCTTCATGCGAAGCACTCAACATACAACCTAGCACATAGAAAGCACTTTATGGCAACTGTAGTTGTGGTAGTAAAAGCATGAACCACAGGTGTTTTCAAATAAATATTAAAGTAGCTACTAGTAAAAAGGAAAGCTAAGGAAATTTACCAGTCTAAGCAAGGTGGATGAGCATGGCCTCAGCCCCAGAACACAACTCCAAAAGCAAACGGTGCCCTAATTCTAATTCTTTTTTTTTTTTTTTGAGTTGGAGTCGCACTGTCACCCAGGCTGGAGTGCAGTGCACACGCTCACAGCCACTGCAGCCTCAACCTGCTGGGCTCAGGTGATCCTTCTGCCTCAGCCTTCCATGTAGCTGGAGACACAGGCATGCACCATCACACCCAACTAATTTTTTGATTTATTGTAGAGATGAGATCTCGCCAAGTTGTCCAGGCTGGTCTCAAATCCATGGGCTCAGGCAATCCTCTTGCCTCTACCTCCCAAAGTGCTGAGATTACAGGCATGAGCCTTTGTACCTGGCTGCCCTGATTATTCAGGGTTGGAATTTGGCATCTCAGCAGAACAATTTCTACTGGAAAATAGGTTGTTTTCTGGTTTTCTTTTTATTTTTTTGAGTTGGAGTCTCACTCTGTCGCCCAGACTGGAGTGCAGTGGCCGCTCCCGGCCACCGCAGCCTCGACCTGCTGGGCTCCGGAGATCCTTCCGCCTCAGCCTTCCGAGTAGCCGGAATTACAGACATGCGCTACCACGCCCGGCTGATTTTTTGATTTATTGTAGAGATGAGGTCTCGCTACCCAGGCGGGTATCGAGCCCGCGGGCTCAGGCAATCCACTCAACTCAGCCTCCCAAAGGCAATGGATTACAGGCTGAGCTACTGAGCCTGGCTGAGGTTGTTTTCTTAGAGAGAATATTCATGAAAATATTTCAACTCTGTTCTCCTATCATTGGCTATAATGTGGTGTCTTTTTTAAAATTTTTAATTTTAAAGATGTGGGGTAAAATTCAGGGTTAAGTATAAAAATGTTCATTGATGAACATTGAGGGCACACCTTATCAAAAAGGGTACCTGCATAATGAACAGATTTGGTGTATTGAGTAGACTCTTCACTCAATGGTGTATCTTTAGGGTTTAAGCAATCAGTATCCATTGACAACATAAATAGTATATGAGCAAACTGTCACTTTAAGGTTATAGATCAGTGTCTTATAATTTCATTTGTTAAAATCATTCCTCCAAAGTTTGTTAAACTCTGGGTGAGCTGATGAAGCGGAATTAAAGATCAACAAAGTAAAGAACTTCAGTAACTTCATCAAGGGAATTCCTACTCATGAGACTTAATTTTAAAAAAGCTGTTCTTTCCTTATAAGCATTGTATTCATTGCAAACAAGATCCACTTATCCTTATCCCTGGAAATATCTATCAATATGCAAACAATTAAATATTGAATAGGGTTTAATATGCCTTAATAGTCCTTAAATTATCAGCAGTGTAAAGACACCCTCCTTGCCAACAAATGAGATAAGCTGTGGCCATTGTGTTCCCTTGCCTCCCAATGCCTTTCTAGGGAGTCACTTTTCAAGATGCTAAAGACATGAGCACATTCCAGGAATATTCTGGGGCACAATAACCTACATCTACAGGAGATGGGAGAGACTTTCAAGTGATTCACGTCAGTTGTCCTTTATTGGTGCAGAGAACTGAGAGTTTATCATAGTCTTATTCAATAAAGTCTATATAGATGAGCTCCTTGTACTAGATTTTGGAAGTCAATCTGTCAGTGAACTCTTCATTTGTGTAAACTACCTATGTGGAAAAGAATGCAAAGAGCAGGCTCTCTCCTGTGAGCTTTTTTCAGTCTTAGACTGTTTTTAAATATATATTTTAAATACTTATCAATTCATTCAATAATAATAATAACAAACCTTTTACATGTTAACATAAATAACATGTATATTTTTATTTTCATAGCATTTACATTGTAGTAGGTTTTTTATTTATTTATTTTATTTTTAGATTCAGGGGGTACACATACATATTCATTACAATTGTGTAATGGTATACAGTGTGGTAAACCTTAGGCTGTTAAAGCTGACGAAAGACTGAGAGGGGAGTAACTAAAAAACTCCTCCTCTTACAGATCAGGACACAGAGTAAAGGAGAGAAGTGACTTACCCAAGGTCACAGCTAATTAGTGGCAAAGTCACTAGAACTCATGTGCACTCATCCTAAGCAGAGCGCTTCTGGAACAAAATCAATTTTTCTTCAGTAGTATTTTGCACACATAGCAATGACTCTTGGAATTTAACAGATCTCTTTTTTTTTTTTTTTTTTTTTGAGTTGGAGTCTCATTCTGTCGCCCAGACTGGAGTGCAGTGGCCGCTCCCGGCCACCGCAGCCTCGACCTGCTGGGCTCCGGTGATTCTTCCGCCTCAGCCTTCCGAGTAGCTGGAACTACAGGCATGTGCTACCACGCCCGGCTAATTTTTTGATTTATTGTAGAGATGAGGTCTCGCTAAGTTGCCCAGGCGGGTCTCGAACCCGCGAGCTCACGCAATCCACTCACCTCAGTCTCCCAAAGAGCGGGATTACAGGTTGAGCCACCGAGCCCGGCAACAGATCTCTTAATGTGATCATATAAACTCTATCGGTTTGCTTATTATTTAATATATTTACTGTTCACAACCAAAACAGGTTTATTGAGAAGCGGACTCCCTGTCCCTTTAGAATACCAAGATGGTTGTGTTTTGAAAGCAAGAAAAAAAAATCAATGTGAAATCGTTTCATAATTATATTACACAAAGAGGTTTTACAACACAGACACTTTTAACAATAAAAAGATAACCATGAGCCGGGCTCGATGGCTCAGCCTGTAATCCCGCGCCTTGGGAGGCTGAAGTGAGTGGATTGCCTGAGGCTGCGGGTTCGAGACCCGCCTGAGCAACTTGGCAAGACCTCATCTCTACACTAAAAAATCAAAAAATTAGCTAGACGTGGTAGCGCACGCCTGTAGTTCCAGCTACTTGGAAGGCTGAGGCGGAAGGATCGCCGGAGCCCAGCAGGTGGAGGCTGCGGTGGCCGGGAGGAGCCACTGCACTCCAGTCTGGGCGACAGAGTGAGACTCCAACTCAAAAAACAAAAACAAAAACAAACAAACAAAAAATTAAAAAAATAAAAAGATAACCATGATATAATCAATAAAATGCTCCCTTTCTGGACAAGCTGATCAAAGCTCTAGGGGGTACAGAGAGTCCTCGGAAGTAAAAGCAATATGCTGCTAAGTCCCACGACTAAGTCACAAGACTGTCCAGCCATTTCGAACCTAGCCTACCACCTCCTACAATCTCTCAAAACTGCATGAAGGCCAATTAAAGATCTCAGAGACCAAAAATCAGAAAGAAGGAGAAAACTTTGGCACTGGTAAGCACTGAAACAGGTAACATGGCTATTTTTGTGATGGGGTGCTAGGTGCTAAGTCTATATGAGGTACTAATTCTTCTGTTTTATTGTATTGCTATTACTGGAAAAATAGGGCTGAAAGCTCCAGATCACTTATTTTCTACTATATGGGTAATATAAGCTTGCTGCTCTTTCTAGCCCCAATCATCCTCTTATATTTCTCCCAGGGAAGACAGGAAACTAAGTTATTATATGGGTGACAATAGGAAGCTTTGGGTCATCACTCATACATCTATCTTAATATCATGTTATTCCAGAGTTCTCATTCCCAGCAATTTTCTCATGACCTCAGACCTCTGGTTATGAAAAGATATTAAAATACCAACATTTGGCTTGAGAATTAGATGCCTCTGTGGCAAACTTCATTAAACTGCATTTGCCTGAAGCATCCATTCACACTTATGGAAACTATATGCTCAGTACTGGGTATGCATAAATGAAATATGCACTCCTTGCTCTTAGGAAGCTCATGGTTTAGTGGATCTGGGTTCTATTTGTTACCAAATCCCAGCATAGACTTAATTTCAAAACACATTTGTTGACTGAACAAGGGAGGGAGTGAATGAACCAATGAATGAATGGCTTTAATGACATGAGCAGCCATCAGTTAAGCAAATAAATGAACTGATTAAGAATAGAAGTGTCAATCTACTGAATGATCAGGAAAAAGCACTTGGTATTGGACCTGTAGAGGGGAGAAGGGGTCTGGACTTAAGGTGAAATAGTGATCGGCCTCGGTGCAGACTCCTATGAGATGAAGCCAAATTTCACTGACCTAACAGCAGACACATTGTTTTTCAAGTGATGAGACACTGTCTTTATGTATTTGACAGCCTTCTACAACTCCCTGCTTCCTAAGAGCAGTCCTGCACACCAGATTTCTCCTTGTGCAGCCAGAGGCTTTGTACACTGCCCTCTGCCACGTCTATTGATAACCCTGAAGCTGCAGACTTGCCCTAGATCAGAGAGGACACTTCCCGAACATTCTTGCTCTAGTCTTGGGAATTATCCGGTTTACTTTTAGACAAACAAGGGATCCATAAAAACTTGCAAGAACAATTTATCCTAAAGCCGCCCCTGCAAAAAGAAAGAATTCGGATCAATAAACAGAACCAACAATGCAACTTTATTTCAATTTTCAAGCACCTTCCTTAGGGCACAAGAAAAGCCAAACAGACTAGTCATGGTAAAAGACCTCCACAGAACAGCCCAGCATGCCAGACCATAGTGAACTTGGGGGCATTGATGGGAACTCTCTCACGGTTCCAACCAAACACTGCTTCACTCCAGAATCCTCAGGACCCCACATGTGTTTCCACCCCCTCCAACTGGCTGTGTGAGAATGGAAAGACCAAATCCCAGCTCAGTCTTGGTCCAGAACAACATCCGCGACAAGGTGACTGCCAAAGACCTCCCCAGACTTGGCTGGTTATTCTACCATGTGGGAGAGGCTCTCCCACACCTCCTCCTCCGGAAGGGAGGCCCATGGCAGAACATGGGCAGCACAGAGTCAGGGATGTTCTCTCTGCTTCTGCCACCTCAGAAATGGCCAAGAGTAAGTAGAAGTCCAAGTAGAGCAGATGTCCAACATTAAAGGAAATGAAGTCCACTCCCCAGGACAAGAAGCTGTTGGCTACTCTCTAATGGGAAAGGAAGCATGATTCACAAGCAAAGCTAGAGAGTGCCAATGCCTGGAACAGGGAACAGGTAGCTGAGGTAGGAGTTTAGTTTGGAGAATATGGTTCCCGCAGGTGGCATGTGTTGTCAACTTGATTGTCACAAGAACACAAGATGTTTATGCATCTCTGAGAGAAGTAGAGAGTGAGTGAGAGATTCAACTGGTTTTAAACATGAGAGCTTACATTTAATGTTCAAAGTTCAAGTTCAGAATTTAAAGGGTTTGAGGACTCTCTGGAGACGAAGCCCTAATATCTGGAAGTCCAGCCCTGTTTGAGAAGTAATGAACATTCTCAAAGTCCCCCATCTGCAAAGACAAGCTGGATGGAGGGTGAAGAGTCAGAATTTCAGCCAGTTCTTCCTTTCTCTTCCTTCATCTTCCTTTGTACCAGCAGTACCCAAGATGTCTGAGCATTTTGTTATGGGCTGGGGAAGTGGTTAGCTTGCCATTAGCACAGATCTTTCTGGAAAGCTCCTCTTGGGGACTCCTGATGAATGGCAGGGGAGTCCTTGAATAAATTCATTTCTTTAGCTGATAGAAATGGGGATGTAACACCTCTGTAGAAAAACACACTTAAGGCCAGTGTCTACATCCCAAGACTTGGACCAGAGGTAGATGTTTTATTTTGAAATCCAGCATGCTTTGAAGATCGCAGACTTTGCAGGGGGTAGAGAAAGTGAAGGGACACAGTTTTATACGGACATTCTGCTTTCTGTTAGCCCACAAAAATAATGCTTTTTAATATTAAAAGAAAAACTCCGCCTCTTTGGAAGAGATGCTGTAACTGAAAGTTTTTGCCAGTTGGTCATTTCCATGAGGGGAATTTAAACACAACCACAGCCCTACAGTGAGGAGCTTCAGTAATGAGAAAATACCGAATTACCTCTTGTCCAAAATGCAGGTCTATAATCATGTCCTGGGACAAACATGGACTTGCTTCCGTAATCCTCTGAGTAGCCCCAGCCCCTTTGTGTTGAAAATGTCAAGGCACAAAGGCGACTGGAAGATGGGCAATTTGTGTGAGAATGGAAGGTCTAATCTACCTTCACCTTAGGCAAACTTCATTAACCTCTGGAATACCAGTCCTCATTTACCAAAGAACTGAGACCCATCCAGAGTTACACAAGCATCAGGTGCTAAATTAATTGGAATTTGGATTTCCTGACCTTCCTGAATCCCTCAATAGTTCTTTCAGTGGTAGAGCTTTAAGTGAGGCTATTTGTGATCTGGAGACAGAATAACAGCTTATTTTCAAGTAATCGACATTGTGGGGTAGGTGTTTACATTTAGGATTGCCTTTCCTTGCAAGTTTTAGTTTTGAGGCTTAATTGCCTTTGGTCCCAGAAAGGAAAAATCAGCCACAGGGTGGAGAGGTTCTGGGAAGTATGTGTGGGTGGAAAAAAGAGGGATAGAAAGAGGGAGGCGGGTGCATAGTCCTGAAGAAACACCCACTCCTTTATGGTGGGAGGGAGGTGAGAGACAGCTGAGGGAGCAGAGAGAGACTTGCTAAGGAATTAGCTCTGGTTCCAGCCCACCAGCAGGGGCCCCATCAGACTTTGATTTTAACCCTTGGTTTACCTTGGCAAAGAAAAATCACACTTCCTTGCTGGCAGCTGCCACTGCTATTTCAATACAGATAACACCTTTAAGTGAGAAATTCAGAGGGGAAAACATTTTTCTTAGTTTTCTTCTCAAAATCCGAGGCGGGAATATGTGTAAGTAAATATGGTATTTCCTTTTCATCAAGGACATAAATTCAAAAGAATAATATTTAGTCTTTTTTTAATTGGCCACCATTCAAAGACCTGGAAACATCTACTAACAAATTTAATTACTTTGCATTTTATAGCTGAGAAGTTGGAACTAGCAAGGCTAAAAAATTTTTTAAAGTTGCTTAATCCAAGGAACAAGCAGTCTGGCTTCAATACACATCCCCCCCAAGGGCTGGAAAAACCCCACATCAGGTCAGTCCCAGGAGGGGAATTCATATCCAGGCAACATTTATTAAACACCTCCTATTTGCTAAGCACTTCCACATATGTTATCCTACTTAATCCTCACAATAACCCAATAAGGAAGGTAGGTATTAACATCTCTATTTTACAAATAAGAAAAAAACTGAGCTCTAAAAATGGAAATTTACTACATGTGTCTGTACTTACAGTTTCTAAAAAGGTTTGCACATGCACTCATTCTTTTAATCCGCATATCTTTTCAAATTATGTATGCCAGATATTGATATTTATCATGTACGAAATGGAAAGACTAGGCTTAGAAAAGTGAAGTAACTGAAGGTCACACTACTAATCAGTAGCATGTCTTGGGCTCAAATTGAATCCTTCAGCTCTAATCCCTCAGGTCAGACCCCACCTCACACAGGTTATTTGACTCAATGAATGCTCTACAAAAGGATCAGCTCGGTATGATAAGGAAGGTTGTTCATGCTGCAAACAAGCAGCGACACCTGGGCAAGCAAAGTGGCGAGGCGATGATGAATCCCATGGTATGGATAGTGACAAAGCCATCAATTCCAATGTAAGTAAAGGGGAAATTAGGCTTCTTGGAGGAGGTGGCCTTGTAAATTAAGTAGGAGATGGACTTGAATGGCATTCCAAGAAAAGGGAACCGCATAAGTAAAAATATGTAAAAGACAAGGGGGAAATAGCCATTTGAGGGACAGGATATAAAACCCCCTCCGGCAAGATATATTCCTCGGAGTAATAAATGTGGTAAAATTACTGCTGCTACCAAGCTTGTAGCAATTGGTTCAGCTCATGCTCAATGTGAATTTTAATGCAAAGTCAGAATCTATGCTACACAAACAATGTATTTGCTTTTTTCTTTTTTTCTTTTTTTTTTTTTTGAGTTGGAATCTCACTCTGTCACCCAGACTGGAGTGCAGTGGCTGCTCCCGGCCACTGCAGCCTTGACCTGCTGGGCTCCGGCGATCCTTCTGCCTCAGCCTTCCAAGTAGCTGGAACTTCAGGCGCGTGCTACCACGCCCAGCTAATTTTTGATTTTTTTTTTTTTTTTGAGTTGGAGTCTCACTCTGTCGCCCAGACTGGAGTGCAGTGGCCGCTCCCGGCCACCGCAGCCTCGACCTGCTGGGCTCCAGCGATCCTTCCACCTCAGCCTTCCAAGTAGCCGGAATTACAGGCATGCGCTACCACGCCCAGCTGATTTTTTTTTTATTTATTGTAGAGATGAGGTCTCGCTGCCCAGGTGGGTCTCGAACCCGCGGGCTCAGGCAATCCACTCACCTCAGCCTCCCAAAGGCACGGGATTACAGGCTGAGCCACCGAGCCCGGCTAATTTTTGATTTTATTGTAGAGACGAGGTCTCACCAAGGTGCCCAGGCGGGTCTCGAACCCATGGGCTCAGGCAATCCACTCACCTCAGCCTCCCAAAGTGCTGGGATTACAGGCTGAGCCACCAAGCCCGACTCCTTTTTAAAATTCTTGAACACAGTGAAGGATGCCAAATGCCAATGAAATGCTGCTAAATGACACTAGAAAAGAAAATAGAATCTCAAAGATTGCACAAAATATTAATTTAAAGAAAATAAGATCATGTGGAATATAAATCAAGGATAATAAACCTATCACATTGTTGAAATTTGGAGCATTTTCAATAAGGTACCACATCCAAGATACCACATACAATCAGACAATTTTCTTGGCTACTACAACTCTAATACAGAGCACCACAAAATGTTTCCTGGGCACCCTGAGCCAGTCCCAATTCTGAAATAAAAACCAGCAAATAAGTAATGATGCCTGGGAAAGCAATATTTGAAAACCCCATTTCCAAGATGAAGAATGTCATAAAAAGAAATTAAATAAATTTCACCAAAGCCAGCAATGCCCCAGTTGCTCAAGCTTCCCAAGCAAATTGCTTGAAAAAAACCAATACAGTTCTTGAGAATTTCTAATTACAAGCATTTAACGAATTAACATCTATGTTTAATTACCAAGTTGGAATGCAAAACTCACAGTTCTAAGGGCCTTCAACCTCTTCTCCCTAAGCAGGAGAATAATGAGTTCTATGGTCTCTGCTTAAATCACATGCAGGGTGCCTGATAATGCAAGAACTAGCCACCTAAGAAATTCTACCATGTAACTAGAGTCCCGGCTAAGGTAAACTGAGGTTTGAAATGCCCCCCACCACTGCCTAACAGTCACCCCATCATAAAAACGCTGTGCATCATCAAGAATGCTTGTTCTAAACATTAACACATTTCAAACCACTGAATTTGTAGAAAATGTGGCTATATCTCAACTCCTGAAAGCATATTCGTCGGGTTTTGTTTGAAATTTTATCACATCCTGCTAAGTACAACAAGAAACTGACACCCTCTCAGGGCTTGATTGAAAATCTATACTATTCAACCACAAGGAGGTGGTTAAAACAAAGGGAGCACAGGGTTTTCCTCAAAGAGGCTTAGCCAAGGCCGTCATGGTTGAAATCAGAGGAATTCTCGGGCGAGAAGAAAACTTAGAGAGCAGATTCTGAGTTCAGGTCAATCTTCAATTCAATTTATACTTACCCATTACATACTAGTTGAACACCTTCTTAGTACAAGAAGTAGAAGTAGAAGATGAAGATTTATTCCCTGTGCTGTAGCAGCTCACTGACTAAGTGGGAGTTAGTCAACAAAAAAACCAAAGAACTGCATGGCCATGAAACCCTTTCCCCCTCATTTGGAATCTGAGCACCTACAATGTTCACTACTGTCCTCCTGGCACTTCTCCACTTCTTGTTCCTGCCTGTTTAAAACACTACACTCCAAAAGATATATTGAGCTAGACTTCAGAAGTTACCTAATTTTGTGCCTAACACAGGAGCCCCTCTGCAGAATGAATGGTGAGTGGTTGGTGTCCAGCCTTGCTGGGACATTCCAGATGTCAGCTAAAATTTCTCCAGGGTTTGCCATTACATCACATGTGCTAAAAAAAAATTTACTGATATATTTCTAAAGCAGAGTTTCAGGTCTTCCTTTCCCCTTCTGCATCTTTCCCCCCACCAAAATTAAAATAAATGCTGATGATCAAAGAGAGGAATCTCATCTGAGAAGATGTATTGTAAATTTAGCAGAAATTCTATTTAACCAAAAACTTTTTTATTGAGTGCCAATATATATCAACCATATAAACTAATTATTTTTGTATCTGATGAGACTGAGAAAGAGAAGAGGAAAGGAGAGAGAGGGAGAGAGATGGAGGAAGAGAGACAGTGAGAAAGAATTCATTTGAAAATCAAAATTAAACCACAAAAACTGAAGATGTTTTGATTTATTGAGTGCCACCTCTATGCTCTGGTCCTATGCTAGACTGCCATGGAAATACAAGAATGAGTAAGAGTGAGGGAGATTATTCTTGTTGCCAGGAGGTAATAAAGAAATTGCAACTAAAACACAAATAACTATTCCACACGGCAGATCATTAAGTGCCATCACAAAAGTGTAAAGTGCTATAGAAAAATAGAGTATGCACGTTTAATCTGAGGCACAGAAAAAGGCTTGACTGACAAGGATATGAAAGAGGAATGCAAACTAATTTTCAAAATAAATTTTAAAGGTAAAATTGGCAACCAATTAGAGGAAAAGAAAGATGGGGAGTGGAAAAAATAACTTTGAAGGCTTGGGATCGTGACACATTAGATTGTGTTTACAAACTGAGAACACTGAGTCATAGGAGAAGATGAAAATGACTGTAAAAAGAGAGATACTGTCGGAGCAAGGTCCTTCATGTGGGGCTGGAGAATGGGGATAAAAGTCAAGGATTCTTCACGGCAAAGAAAAGAATTCTTCAGCAATGAAAATTAAGTGACAATATTATTATAATATACAATATTTTATATTATATAAAATACAAAGTAAGGAGGTATATGCCCAAGAGAATTGAAAAGATGGCAGCCGGGCTCAGTGGTTCAGACTGTAATCCCAGCACTCTGGGAGGCCAAGGCAAGTGGATTGCCTGAGACCACAGGTTCGAGACCTGCCTGGGCAACTTGGCGAGACCTCGTCTTTACAATAAATAAAAAGTTAGCTGGGCGTGGTAGCGCACGCCTGTGGCTCCGGTGAGCTGGAAGGCTGAGGCGGAAGGATCGCCAGAGCCCAGCAGGTGGAGGCTGTGGTGACCAGGAGCGTGCCACTGCACTCCAGCATGGGCGACAGAGTGAGACTCCAACGCAAAAAAAAAAAGAAAAGAAAAGAAAAGAAAAGATGGCTACACAAACTTTGTACACAAAAGTTCATAGCAGAATTATTTATAATAGACAAAGGTGGAAACAACACAAATGTACATCAACTGATAAATTAATAAACTAAATGTTGTGTATCTATACAATGAAATGTTATACAGCAATAAAAAGAAACGAAACACTGATTCATGCTACAGCTTGTTGTTTCCAGAAGCTGGTGGGAAGAAGAGCAATTGCTAATGGGGTACAGGGTTTGTTTTTTGAAAATATTCTGGAATTAGACAGTGGTGATGGTTGCACACCTTTATGATTATGCAAAAAGCCACACTTCTATGCAATTTAAATGGCAAATTTTATGTGATGTACATAATATCTCGATAAAAAATACAAAGACAAAAGTCATCGATGTCTACATTGAGTGGCCAACATCTTTTCAGAAAATGAGGAGGGTCATCTGCTGAAGTTGGAGAAGCTAAGAATGAGGTCTTGAGCTGATGGAGAACCAAAAAGTTTAGGTACAACTGCTGAGAGGAAAGACTATGCAATCATAATGATCGTAAAAACTAAAACTTACTGAGAACAGACATATTGCGAGATGACCCAGTAGAAAGTAATAGACAGGGCAGACTTGAAAATAGCCTAAACCTTGAATGAACGATTCTACCCAAACACAAAACTACCGACAGAAGATAGTAACCTTAATGGCATGAGATGCTTGATCACAGACTCTGTACACTAAGCTACATGAACAGAAGAAAAAAACATAGAAAGCCAGGCTTAAAAATCAAAACAAGAATAAAATGCTGAGCAAAGACATCAGGGGCTACACACCATGTAGGAGTCACAATTTACATATTTAGCTCAGACAAGTTAATAAACAAAGAATAAAACAAACAAACAAAAAAACCCAGCCACAACACCAACGGGGGGAGGGGAGCAGAATCCCTAGTTATTATATTTTGTAAAATGTGAGTTTTGATTTAAAAAAATTGCAAGACAAAAATGGAAACAGAAAAGTGAGACTTAGGATAAACAAAGCAGTCAATAGAAAGAGTTTCTAAATGTCCCCATATGTTGGACTTGGGGATGAGAACTTCAAAAGACATCTTTAAATATGTTCACAGAATTAAAGGAAATCATATTTAAACAGTTAAAGGAAATATAAAAACAAAAAAGCAAAAAACAAAATCAACTCAATAAAGAGAGATAAATTATTTTTAAAAGAATCAAATGGAAATTCTGAAGTGGAAAATTAGAATAAGATAAATTAAAATTTTACCACAAGGGCTCAACAGCAGATACAAGATGGCAAAAAAAAAAAAAAAAAATTAGTAAACTGAAAGTTAAATCCATAGACACTGTCTTATCTGAAGAAGAAAAATAAAAAGCCTCAGAGTCCTGTAGAACAACATAAACATCATATGTTTAATGAAAATTACGGAGAGGGGACAAAAAGAGAGTAGAAAAAAATATTTTTTAAAATAGTAGCTTAAAAATATTCCCAAATTTGATTTAAAAAATAAATAACTTACAACCAAAAAGCTCAAAGAATCCCAAGTAGGATAAAGATAAAGAATTCTACACCTAGAAACATCATAGTCAAACTATTGAAAGCCAACAAAGAGAGACTAAAGGGAGAGGAAAAGAAGAAAATAAAGATGAAGACAAAAACAAAGATGAAGAAGAAAGAGAAAACCTAGAGAGAAGCAAGAGGAAAAACAGCTCATATATAGTGGAGTATCAATACAATTAATGGCTGATTTTTCATCTGAAACACCAGAGGCTGGAGGCAGTGGAATAACATTCAAAATGCTAAAAGACAAAAAAGGTCAACCAAGAATTATACATGCAGTAAAGCTACCCTTTAAAAATTAAAGCAAGCCGGGCTCGGTGGTTCAGCCTGTAATCTCGCGCCTTTGGGAGGCTGAGGTGAGTTGGATTGCCTGAGCCCGCGGGTTCGAGACCCGCCTGGGCAGCGAGACCTCATCTCTACAATAAATCAAAAAAATCAGCCGGGCGTGGTAGCGCATGCCTGTAATTCCGGCTACTTGGAAGGCTGAGGCGGAAGGATCGCCAGAGCCCAGCGGGCGAGGCTGCGGTGGCCCGGGAGCGGCCACTTCACTCCAGTCTGGGCGATGGAGTGAGACCCCAACTCAAAAAAAAATAAAATAATAAAATAAATAAATAAATAAATAAAAATTAAAGCAAACTAACAATATTCCCAGAACAACGAAGTCTGAGAGAATTTGTTACAGGCAGAACTGATAAAGGACTTGTATCTAGACTATGTAAAAGCTCTTACAACTCAATAATGAGAACACAAACCAATTAAATAAGCAAAGTATTTAAATAAGCATTTCATCAAAGAAGATATATGAATGTCTAATAATCATATGATGTCATCTGTTACAAGACATTAGGTAAATTGAATTAAAATTAAAACCAAAATGAGATGGATACCACTGTACACCCACTAGGGTGACTATAATAAAAGATAGACAGTAACAAGTATTGGCCAAGATGGAGTGAAACTGGAATCTTGTCTATTGCTATTGAGATAGTACGATAGTACTACCATTTTGGAAAATTTTTTGGCAGTTTCTTAAAAGTTACATATACACACACTATAATCCAGCAATTCTACTCCTAGGTATAGATCTAAGAGAAATGAAAATAGATTTCCCCCCAATAAAATGTGCTGGGCATGGTAGCGTGGGCCTGTAGTTCCAGATCTTTGGAAGGCTGAGGTGGAAGGATCGCCTGAGCCCAGTAGGTCGAGGCTGCAGTGACCATGAGCGTGCCACTGCACTCCAGCCTGGGTGACAGAGTGAGACTCCAACTCAAAAAAAAAAGAAAGAAAGAAAGAAAGAAAACAGATTTCCACAGTTATACACACAAATATTCACAGCAGCATTATTCATAATTACCAAAATTGGAAAGCATAAAAAGATTCATTTTCCCCAATACACAGGTAGCAAGTAGAGAACCAGGATTTGAGTCTAGGTCCCATCAGATGCCAGTGCTTGGTCTATTAACTACTGTGCTATCCTGTCTCTCTGAGGAGATAGAAAGAGGAATAAGAGCATTCAGGTGGTAGGGAGGGCCCAGCTAAGCTCAGAAAGCACTGCTGAGCTATGTACCCAATGAGATTAATTTTGCGACTTTCTCCACTAACACTTCAAGAGCAGAGAAACCATGCTGGGGATGGATCAAGAATGACATAAGTTAAAGGTGTTGAGGGATTTTAGGGGAAATGGGTCATCTGTTGAAATGCCTGATAATGGAACCAGGATGCAGAAAAGAGTGACTCCACGGTGAGAGAGTGGTTGTGAGGTTGTGAAAAGTGGGGTAAGGCTTCTTTACTTGATCAAAGGAAAGAGTTTGAAGACCAGTGAGCCCTGAGAGTACCAAGAGCAGATACAGAGGGGAGACAGAAGAGATGGCTGTAGTCAGAGATGAATGTGATCAGAGGTTGAGGTCTTAGGAGTGGAGCCACATACAAAAGTATAAGGTCAAATGTATGACCTTTCTAGTGGGTATGCGAGTCAAGTAGAACGCAGCAGAAATGCAGATCATCAAAGCTAGGAGAGTGGAGAAACAGTGAGGAACTAGAAGGGTCAACAATGTGGAATCAAGTAGGTAATGGGTGGAAAGACTACAATAGATAACACAAGGATTTGTACTTTGTCCTCAACTAACCTAAATAATTCAGGTTTATAAGCATCAGTAACTACTTGTACTCAATGCTCCTGTTAAAAAGGACATATTGTCTTGGGCCTAGAAAGGCATAATAACAGTTAGTGAGTACTTACTACATGCCAGGATTGGCATAGATTATTTCATTTAATCTTCAAAACTACCTTATGAGGGCAGAACTATCTGACATTACTATTATTACCAACATTATTCTCATCTTGCAAGAAGAAACTGAGACTTAGAGAGGGCAAGTAACATACTAAGGTCACAGAGCTATCAAGTGGAAGAATTGGGACTTGAATCAATTCAGGGCCATATCCTATAAGTGTTCAGGTCTCTGAAAACCATGGAAATGGAAAAATGGGTGATGTGGGCTTTAAATGTAGGCCCCCATATGCATTATGAGGATCACAGCTATTTCCATGTTTAATTGTCAGAATAGCTTGGTGTGTGCTTATAGTACCTCAAGCTCATATGTATATATTACTTTTGTTTTTTAAATTATATAATTACCTCCTGGTGACTAATATCAAACACTGATCATTTTGCAGTTACAGATATTGAAAATGCAGCGACGTGGATAAGTACTGATGAGCTTCACTTCTACCATGCTGAGGCTGAGGCTGTTACATGTACAGCCCTAATGACAATCACAAGGGTAGAGGAGGGAAGCTGAAGGTCACTGACTTTCAACTCCAGAGAAATTAGGAAGTACTTCTGCCCTGGGCTTTAGCCGACAGTCATCAGGAAACTTATCTAAAGGGCCGAGAGCATTTATTTTTACCTAATTATAGCAATCAACTGGCATTTTCAAAGGGCTTCAATTATACAGTTGGCAGCTTAGAAACTCACAGCACCTGATACAAATAAATTGCATATATTACTGTGTATTCTTCTTGATCAAGGTTTTAGTGACACAAAAATTCCAGAACCATTTGAAAGAGTGCATGTTTCTACTGGAAAACTGGTTCTTAACCTGCTTAGGTTCACAAGTCCAAGGAGAATGTAATAAACAGTTCTGATTCTTTCCTCAGAAAATGTACATAGACAAATATGTGAACGGCTTTGTATACAATCTTGAAGTGGGAGGAGTGTAAATCTTCCCGAAGCACATCCAAAGACCCCTGCTTAGCGTGTCGGCAATGCCCAAGCTGAATTCAGCAAGTGGGACAAAAGTATTATCACCTAGTTCCTTTCTTCATCCAAATTTTTGTTTATTTATTTATTTATTTATTTATTTTTGAGTTGGAGTCTTACTCTGTTTCCCAGACTGGAGTGCAGTGGCCGCTCCCGGCCACCGCAGCCTCGACCTGCTGGACTCCGGCGATCCTTCCGCCTCAGCCTTCTGAGTAGCCGGAATTACAGGCACGTGCTACGACGCCCGGCTGATTTTTTGATTTAT
The DNA here is from genome assembly GCA_027257055.1 of Cephalopachus bancanus. Classification (NCBI taxonomy): domain Eukaryota; kingdom Metazoa; phylum Chordata; class Mammalia; order Primates; family Tarsiidae; genus Cephalopachus; species Cephalopachus bancanus. The sequence goes on along the minus strand of JAPVLO010001664.1, from coordinate 3,831 downwards.
TGTAGAGATGAGGTCTCGCCGCCCAGGCGGGTCTCGAACCCACGTACTCAGGCAATCCACTCACCTCAGCCTCCCAAAGCGCGGGATTACAGGCTGAGCCACCGAGCCCGGCTCAAATTTTTATTTTTAAAAAAGTTAATTAAAAGAACAAAATATGACAGCAGATAGCAGGCACTCTTGCCATTGTTCTGCCCGTTGTGGCTTCCACAATGTATAATAAGTTTTTCTTAGCTAAAAAAAGAACAAAATATTTTATCAATTAGAACTAAGCTTCATATTCAATATGGCCTTTATAAACAAAAGAACACTTCATGCTGAAATATTACTTCAACTGTACTTGTGTTAAAAGTGCCCAATTGTGTAATAGGATTCTTGACTCCCCTTGTATTTCTGATAGTGTATACTACTGCTACTCAAAATGTGGTCCATGGGTCAGCAGTATCAGCACCACCTGGGAACTGATAGAAACACCGAATCTCATGCCTCAATGATAGAGGTACTGAATTCGAATCTGCATTTCACAAGGTTCCCAAGTAAGATATATATAGCCACCTAGCTCCTGGGTGGATGTCTAAAATATAAATATAAATAAATAAATATGCCTCTGGGCACAATCCCCCAGGATCCATGGCGGATTGATTCCAGGACCCTGTGGATATCAAAATCCTAGGAAGCGCAAGTCCCTGATATAAAATGGCATATTTGCATATTACTTTTGCATATTCTCCCATCTACTTTAAATTATTTCTAGATTACTTATAATACCTAATGTAAATTCCATACAGCTGTTATACTGTACTGCTTTTTAAATTTGTATTTTTATTGTTTTATTGTTATGTTTTATAGCTTTTTTCCCAAATATTTTCAATCTGCAGTAGACTGAATCCATTAAAGTGGAACCCATGGATACAGATGGCCGATTGTATACCCATTGCATTTGAGAAGCACTTAAGTACACAGTAGAGACATCAGAACATAAAGAGGCAGTGAAATGTGGTAGAATAAGGACCTGAGCTTTGACACAAGCTCTACCATTTGTTAGCCTCTGACCTTGGGCACATCCCTCAACCTTCTGAGGATGCTTTCTTTACTGTAGCAGTATTTCAGAGGGTTGCTGCACCTGACTTACAGTAGTCACTTGATAAATAGAGGTACTGTTCTTATGGTTAAGATATTTATTACATCTTAAAATTGTCATGTGTCAGTGTTTAGTAAACTAAAAAACCTCCCTGCAAATGTAAACGAAAGGAAAGGAGAGAGAGAAGTGTACAACTGCTTTAAATGGAGTGAGTGACCCAGATGGCTCATAGGGCTTATATGTGCAAAGTTAGGGTTCTGAGACCCTATTGACCATCTCTCAAATATATGCCTCTGAGCACAAAGGGGAGGATGAAACTAAGGCTCCGGGTATGAGTTCAAATGCTAGGCAGACAGCATTGCTTGTGAGCTGGGAGACACCCACCCAGGAGTTGGGTGGCAGTGGTGAAGAGGAGGGTTCACTGCACTCAAGAGGTCTGACTGAAGTCGAGAAAGACAGTGGTGCATAAGAGTGAACATGGCATTGGGGTCTATCAAATACCACTAAAGAAGATGTCTATTTACTGTAGGCATGTAGGTTGCTGTGTTTCCTAACCACGCAATCCTGAGCCTAAAGGAACAAAGCCAGGTCCAGAATCCAGGCCTTTATACTCCAAATCCAGTGCTTTCCCCACTGCACTGCAAGAGCTTCATCCAGAACTCACCAATGACCTAGATTCTCTATTTAATGTGCTTGGGGCTCTGTGTAAAAAGTGGGGCTGTTCAAATACACCTCTGACACCCAGCAAGTCAAAACTGGAGTGCTTTTGAGGGAATCATAGGTGACACTTGTGAAGTCCATTTTGAGGCTATAGCATCACTATACAGTCACAATGACTTTCAAATTACAAAAGAAAAAAACACCTATTTTTGTAATGTAAAAGATTATTAGGATAGTCACATACTTCATTTTAAAAGATGATACAGTTTCCAAAGGGACAGGAAGTCCAGTTTCATGGGAGAAGTAGAATATTGCTAAGAAAACTAAGTAAATGTGTATCTTTAAATTTCACTTCAAGTGCAGCAAACTTCATTTTAGCTACGAAACCTAAAATTCTTCTTTTCTCTTGTCACTCAGTGCAAATTCCATCACTGATCCCTTGGGTTTCACTATTCCAGTAAACTAAGAAATTAAATAATTTCTTTCTGCGGGTTCGAGACCCGCCTGGGCAAGCAAGACCTCATCTCCACAATAAATCAAAAATCAGCCGGGCGTGGTAGTGCGCGCCTGTAGTTCCAGCTACTTGGAAGGCTGAGGCGGAAGGATCGCCGGAGCCCAGCAGGTCGAGGCTGCGGTTGCCGGGAGCGGCCACTGCACTCCAGTCTGGGTGACAGAGTAAGACTCCAACTCAAAAAAAAAAAAAAAAATTTCCTTCTAACTCATTACTTGTTCCTGTCACTTAAATATAACACAGGAAGCATGCCACCAAGAAGAAGGTGGCAGCAGTTACACTGCTTTATTTTAGAGTGTGTTCATTAATCTGACCATGTAGACAGAAGAAATGTTTATTTTATTAAATACAATGGTTCCTCATTTGTATAGCCTCATTAGAGAAAGCAGTGCTGCATTATGATAACCGAAAGTACTTCTGAATGAACTAAAATAATTTTTAAATTCTACTTCCATAGAAATCATTCTAAAATGTGGATACTTCTCTGACATCTATAAATATAATGCATATAATTATATATGTATAATAAAATGATTAAAATTTAGTTTTTTCATTCATATATATATATATGCTCAAATACAAATACATGCACACTTTATGCTTTATATGTGTCAGGCATTAGATGAGAGCTATATAAGAGGGGGAACCCCAAAACAACAAAATTTATTTATAAAAAAGTGCATTCATTCTTACATGTTTACACTTCAGTCACCTTCAAAATACTCTCCATCTGATGCAACAGACCTATCAAGACACTTTTTCCACTGCTCAAAACAGTTTTTGAACACGTCGATTTTGATGTCTTTTAGTGCTTCTGTCATCTTTTGGTTCATTTTTTCCACACTGGCAAAACGTTTTCCTTTGAGGACTTTTTTCATTTAGGGAAACAAAAAAAGTTGTTTGAAGTGAGATCTGGTGAATAGGGCAGGCAGAGCACAGGGGTCATGCTGCTTTTGGTCAAAAACTGAACACTCAGAGCAGTGTGGGCAGGTGCACTTAAGATGACTTTCCCATCATAAAATGGGAAAATGTGTCGAAAAAATCTATAAAAAAAAATTCACTGAAGTCAAATGCAGCCTCTCACAACAACGTTAGCTGGTACCACTTACTTACAAGGGACCCACCTTCTAAAACATCATTCTGTTTTGGGGGGGATCAACCCTCTAAGGGTTTTTAGGACTATCTTTTACTGTACTAGGTTGCAATAATGTGATGTTCAATGATGATATCGACATGGAAACAATTATCTGACTGCTGGTTGTACTTGTTATTTCATCCGTTTCCTCCCTATGCTATCAACCATCCCTTCTGTCGGCTTACACTGGCCAGTGGCTTCTAATTTGTTGCCTTACCTTACATCTTATCAATGGACTGAGAGTGACTCTGAATGCCTACAGTGTATAGTGTATGACCTTGATTAAAGTTATTTATACAATTCAGGTGCCTCCACCTCATCAACAAGGGTAGCTGCATAATGAACATTTGTATACCTAACCCTGACTTGTACCCCACATCTTTAAAATAAAAAAATTAAAAGTAAAAAGAAATCTTGATAGAGATGAGAAAAAATAAACAAGAAACA
>JAPVLO010001663.1:0-156985 GCA_027257055.1 Cephalopachus bancanus | reverse complement strand
CTCCTGGCCAGGTCATCCCCTGGCCGAGTCACCTCCTGACCCCTTTCAAGTCATGCTCAGACATCTAATCAAGTCCCAGTGCCCTTAGATAAAAGTTCAAAACTGATTGGAGCCCAGAAGGACCTGTCCCATCCAGTCACCTGCCCCTGGCGCCCCTCCCAGGAAGCTGTCACAGTGTGACCCTCTTTCGGTTCCTTGGACTCACCAAGTTACCCTGACCAGAACCCAACCATCCACTGCCCCTCAAAAGTCCCCATGGGCGCCCACCCAATTCCTGGCCTGCTCATTCCTTTAAGTCCCCCCACTTAATGGGGTTCTCTGGGGAGTCTGTCCTGAACCCCCCCAACACAGCCCTATGCATCCAGACCACCTCCTCTCCTCAGACTCCCTGCGGGCAGAGGCTGTCTCTGGTGGCACCCTATCTCTCCCACCTAACGTGCAGTGGGGCACGGTAGTGAGTCAAGGAATGAGTGAGTTAAACAAGAGGAGAAGAAGGGGAAGAGGGCCAGGACAAGATCCCTGAGAGTTACCAAAGGGGTCAACTCTCCTCAAGCCCTGTGAAAATGTCCCTGGCACTCAAAACAAATAACCAGAGCTCATGAGCAGTCCCCTGCTTCCAGGCAGCCCCCTGGGGCACCATGGAAATGTCAGTCAGTCCTTTAACCGCCTTGTTGGGGTTTCATGAGGCCCCCAAAGTGCTGCCTCATGTTACCAATAGGTGGATGACTCACGAGTACTGTGGTGCCAAGACCAGAGAGGCAGTCAGGCCTCTTTGCAAAACCACAATCAGGAGTTAGGCCAAAAAATATTCCGCCCGTAAATTAGTTTTCCTCTCTTGCCAGAATGAAGAAAGCCTGCAACCTCGAACCGCAGTCAAATCCAAATGACAGACTTGCCATCAAGCAGGAAACATGACAAACTCTCCTCTCAATGAACCCAGAGGTCCTAAAAACCAAGTCCCGGGCTTTTACCAGATGTCAGATCTAACCGCGGTCCCTCTTGTCACAGCTGATCAAGTGCTACAGCCCCACAAATCACTCTTGATACCCATGATTACATGACCCTGGAGAAGCTTGCAATGACAGTTCCGAAGCTGAACACATGGGAATCATCACTCACTCATCCAATTCTAGAGAGGAGGTAGGCCCAGAAGACCTCCCTGCAGAAATACCTCCTGGGCTTTAGGACACAGGGTTGCCCCCGGATGTTTATGTCTCCGAAGGAGGTGTATAGTGTGCATCCTAAAACTGAAGTAGGCACTTCAGGCATGAATGCATCCATTCTGACCCAACCCTCACCCCAAAAGCCTACCACACAAAGTACACTGGTATCTAGACACACAAAAGTGAATTCTCCCAAAAGGAGTGGCAGCAAGCATGGTTGGTCTTAAAGCTCACCATATTTTATAAAACAGATTCAGAAACTCTTCCCAAAGTCACTTCTTTTGAGGTGCTTTTCCGAGCTATGATTATATACATTCACCCAACAATTAACATAATTAGAAGTGCTTTATAGATTTTTAAAAGATTTTTACTTGTCTTTATAGATTTTAAGCACAATAAGAGTAAAAGATTCATTCCAAGAAGAAATGTAACATGTATTGAAAGACGTATGTATCCAAGATGTTCCCTACAGTGCTGTTCATAATTTCAAAATAACTGGGAGTTGTCAATTTATAAGGTCTTGTTAAATAAATGGGGCAAATATCTATATAAATCTGACATCAAAAATGAGGCTGAAGTCCATATTTATTAATCTGAAACTATGTCAACAACAATTTTAGATAAATGTTTTTAAAAAGCATAGTATTCAGTCAACAAATACTTGCTGAAAAGTTACTATGTGCCAGGTGCACAATGAAGATCTTACTGCATTATCCTGTTTTTGTTTGAAAGCTCTATATTTACATGTGAAAATATTTGAGACGTACACAAAAATGTCCACAGTGGGTAGAAGAATTCCACTGATGTAAACTTTTCCCACTTTTGTTTTCAGTGTCTCTAAAACAAATGTAATTAATTGAATACTTTTTTAAAATCAGAAAAGGGTTGTTCATTTGTTTGTGTTTATTCAGTTGAGGTCTCACTCTGCCACCCAGACTGGAGTGCAGTGGCACGATCATGGCTTGCTGCAGTTTCCAACTCCTGGGCTCAAGCAATTCTTCTGCCTTGGCCTCCCAAAGCAGCTGGGACTATAGGTGCAAGTCACCATGTCTGGCTAATTTGTTGATTTTGTAAAGACAAGGTCTCATTATGTTGCCCAGGCTGATCTCGAATTCCTGGTCTCAAGCAATCCTCCCACCTTCACCTCCCAAAGTGCTGGGGTTACAGATGAGAATCATTGCACCTGACAAAGAAAAGTTTTTTGTTTTGTTTTTTAAAGAAAAAAATCACAAGGAATTATTCCAAAACCAACGCATATATCTATATGGTATATATACTACATAAACTGCATAAAAGATGCTTCTCATCTCCCTCTTTGTGCCCTACCGTCAAGGTAGTCAGGGCAGGTGAAGACCTCTTGCAAAGAAAGGCATGAGACCTCCATCTACATGTTGCTGGTCCTTCTATGCTACAAGCCAGGGTAATGTGTGTTCACCCCAGGTCCAGGGACTACCATAGGGACTGAAGCTCAACCTGCCTTTTCATCACACACATCTCTCTCTTCCCTTTCCTCCTCCTCCTCATCCAGGAGCTTGAGGAATTGTATACTGTCAGCACGGGAGGATCCTAAGTCTTATTATGACATTTAGGATCACATCATGCCCTAATCAATACATGCACACTTTCTAAAGGTCAGATTGTTCACCTAAAAATATCATACCTCTACAATTCATTCAGCTTCAATGGTGAAACATCACAAAACCTCTCTAGTTACTCAATATCTAAGAATAAACTACAGTGTATGCATGTGAGAGTGAGAAGAGCCCAAAAGCCATGAAGAACACCATGCTTGGAATTATGGGGCTTAAATACCACTACAGGGAGAGCACAGTGCAGTCAAATTCACAGCTAACAATGTGGTGACATTCATGTGATCTCATGTAAACGTCTCATCTCCAGCAGGTAAGTACTATGGTCACCATTTCACAGATCAGAAAGCTGAGCCTCAAAGAAGTCCAAAAATGTGCCCAAGGTTAAAACAGGTAGTAAAGAGATGCCAAAGATTTGAACAAAGACAGGGGTGTGGAGGTGAGAGCCCATTCCTACTATGATGCTCCCAAAATAAAGCAGATCTCAACAAAAAGCCATTAGAGATGCCACTAGAAAAAGGAACTTCTCATATCTCAGGCTGTGAAACATTATTTCAGCTATTGTTTCCTGCCAATGACTTGGGGACAAAAAACAATATGCTAGAAGAACGTGATCAGAGATTAGTCACTAAATTCTTACTGAGGATTTTCCTTGATACCACTTTCAGTTGTGCAAATCGGCTGTTTCATATTTGATGGACCACAAAGAAACATATTTACAGAAGTATCTCCATGTCTGACACAGAGGGAAAGCCCAACAAATGGGGGGAATCTGAAACCACAGAAAAATTCCTATGCTAAAAAGTGCAACTGAGCATTTTGAGTGTGTTTTGTGTGTGTGTGTGTGTGTGTGTGTGTGTGTGTGTTCCCCACACAGCAATGTATACTTTCCCCCACTGAGTTCTGAAGTCATAGGTAATTCTAATGAAATGCATGTATAAGCAAAAATGTGTACTAAGTGAACTCCTGGGATTCCATTTTTGGGTGACTGAGGTGATGTCACCCAGAGAGTTGGTATCCTCTGGTACAGGCCTGAAATGGGACCCAAATCTGAAATATTATTGGTTTCCTACCCCACACTGTAAAATAAGCAACAGCTGCTGATCAGTACTCGACCAGAACAGAGCGCTCCTCTTGTAAGCATCTTAAATACAGATTTCTGAAATGATGAGAGAAACAAAACAAAGTGTTTAAAGGGATATTTGAGACAGAGATGAGGAGAAGGAAAATGAGACCAGACCACAGCATTAAGAACCACGACTGTATTTTTTTTTAATTATCACCTTCGACACCTCCTACTGATTTGCTTTGGGGCACAGGCCCTGGACCCAGTATTCTACATGAATTTTTTATAAGTATTACATCAGTTCCCATTACTATTTTCAGTTAGATCTGAACACAGCACCTTTACTTTCCACTTAACCATGGGACACACAAATATGTAACACCATTTGTCCATCAAGGTTGTGATTCTTAGGGTGATTTAAAAATATTTAAATGCACATGCAATCTTCCAATAGTCCATTTACCTCTTTGTATACTAAAGTTATTAAAAATTCAAATCATTTTACAATGGGCAATAGTGTGAAATATGCAAACAAAAGTGAGGTAGGCCTACCTGAATTAAAAACTAAATTGCACAGAACTCTGAGAAGGCACTTGGCAGTATTTATAAGTAAGCTGATTACTATTCATAGGCCAGAATTCTTAAGGCCAGAAATTATTTCCACCATATACTGTAAGTTTGAAACTGTCAAGATGTCTAAGAAGAGAATATTAGAGTTGACATTGTATGGTTATATGAAGTCACCACTCTAAGTCTTCACTTTGGCCAGTTTTCTGTCTCTCTCTGCCAGCTCCTCCATTCATGGAACATGTTGTCCGAGGGCCTCCTGCACAAGGAGGATGCAGAGATGAGAAAATGCAACCCAGCTCCAAGCAGCGTCCTGCCTGGTGGGACAACAGACGGGGAAGGAAGCCAGGACAGAGCAGGCACTTGGTGCAGGGTCAGCTCCTGACCACAGGGAGTCAGGGGAAGTTTATCTGAGAAGGTGGCCTGAACTGGGCCTGGAAGATCAAGTGAATCCCATGAACTGGGTCCCAAGAACAACTGGGTCCCCTAACCAGCCCGCCACAAAAGCTAGTGGAAACAAGTTGCAGATGTCCAGTCTGAAAAGGCATTTGGGGAATTTCTTTTAACCAGCTTCTCTGGATACTCACACATAACACTTCTCTCTCAGTACCTGAGGGCAATTCCCAGTGCACAGGTGGCCTTGGGGACACCAGCCCTGAGAACCCAGTCCCTCTGATCCAAGCTTGGCTCCCTCCTGTCTCCACACTCTCAAATGACAGTCGTATTTCTCATATCACTAACACTTTTCTGAGTGACCTCCACTCTGTGCTATTTATTCTAGAAGTTTCCCCACTACCACAATTGCACAGTATTTATAAACCAAACCCAGAGGCCTCCAGTCCTGCAGTTTTTAATTATTGGCATTCACTACTCAGAACTATCCTGTTTGCTTCAGATCGCAACAACCTCCCTCCCCTACTTCCAACTTTTCTCTCCTTGGCTTCAGGGACACACACAACCCTTGTTCTCCCATCTCCAGCCGCTCCTTCACTGGTTCCCACATAGCCTTCCTGCTCCATTGTGGGGTGATGCAGAAGTGTGATCCAGATCCCTGCTATTCCCACTAGAGGCCTATATATTAGCGTTTCCACATGTGGCTCAACTCTAAGGAAATGAGCACATGCCAGGCCTTCCTCAGTGGGCCCTTCCCTTACCAGCAGGGCAGACCCTGCCTAGACATCACCAAGAGCAAGCACCTCCTTCAATCCTGCACCCTAAGGACCCGTCACTTGCCTCTCCAGATCTGCTACCCAAGACTGACTCTGAAGATGAGTGGTGTTTCCCTCCCACATGCTTACTGCCTCCAAAGAAAGTTCTCACGTTTTACAATAATTTTATTGCTAATTATGATGGAGAAAAAAATAATCAGCTTATGTGAGTGTCCAAGCTCAAGGACTCTTAAAAAGTCCTCAGTCATGGTCCTTGAGCAATAGGGTTTGTCTTTCCTTCACTTTGGTGGTTCCAAGAGGCCCCTCTGGAGCCCTGTCCTCTATTTTAACATGGGAGAGCATGTCATCACACCTAAGAAATATCTGCTTCACTTCATCCTCATCCGTCTTTCTTCCAGGAAGACCCTTTTCATTTCTAGACCAGCAGAAACAACCAAAGCAAAACTGGGTAGTAGACCCCCATTTGTGGAGGAAAATGGTCCCTGGAGGAAGACAGTCACTACCCACTGGGAAGATGGGTGTCTGCCTGCTCCTCCCAGGAGCCTAGCACTTCTTCTCAGGCTGAGAACCTTCAATGGAAAAGTATTTCCTTGCTCTGCAAGGGAAAGTCTCTATTCCTTGCCCCCAAACACAGAGTTGGCCAGGCCCAACCCGAAACTCACCACTCAAGTTTGTTCTTACATAAATTCATTATGATATCCCTGGTTTTCAGCATGTAAATACATTACAATCACCTGGGGAGCTTTTAAAAACTATAGACAAAAAGGTCTCAGTGCAGTGAAAGGTGAGCTGGAACCAGCTCTTAATGGCTCACACAGATTGTTAAATATGTAGCAATGTTGCCAGTTCAAACTGGTAGCTTGAAATCAGCCATAGTGTATCTATACCACAGAAATTGGCAGATGCTACAATCCAGGATCTGCTTTTCCTCAGAGAACAGGTTTACCAGCACACCTCCCACATCGGAGAGTCAAGCAAACCTTCCTGTAAGCCTGCACACTTTAGTAGACTCAGCGTTCATAAGAATGGGACTGGATTTTCCTCAGTTACACAGGAGGGGAGAAGGAAGAGAAGATTAAATAAGAATTTGGAACGATAAAATCCTTTTGAAGAAAGTATTCTTTTCAATCTGTTCAGAGGAGTCAGGCTAACAGGACTCAGCAACGAGAGTTCCCCTGAGACAAGCTGTTATTGAGCAGATAAGAATAATCTCATTAGCATGTCATTTATTCGATTGTACAGAGGAAGGTGAACACTTATGGTACATTTACTTAACAGCCTTCCTATAATCTCAATCTTATTCTAGTGACCTCATCTGCCCAAAATATCCCCTTTTCATGGGACAGAAAAGACTTCTTACCAGATTCTGCCTGAGTTATCCTAGCTTCAAAATCATAATCTTCCCAATAAATCAAGCTTTACCTTGCAGACAGGCTGAGGGCACCAGCTCAGGAACAAAGGCACAAAATGGCTGCCTTTCATTAGGCTGAGATGATTTCGCAGGATTTAAAGATTTCATCACCTTCAGAGTACAAGTTATTTTATAATTGTGTAAGGGAGGCTTGCACCCTGTTATTTTCATGCTTATATCTTAATGTTCCTCAAATTCAAGTTCCCCCACAATTTCAGGGAAGCCCAGTCTCTTACCTGGCTAGGATTGAGGATTTAAAACCAGGAGCACCTCCCAGAACCCAAGGGCATAAACTACATTCACCATTCACACATCTAATTATCAAACTAGAAACCACAATTAGAATAAGAAGAAAGTCTATTCAAGTCACCCAGAGGGAAATAATTCCAGGCTACAGGATTAGCAAACAGTAACAAAAGAGAAAATCCAGGAAGACTCCCCCTTCCTCCTTCCACTGAGAAAATTAACAGCACAATATAGTAACAGACAATACTCCTGGTTAAGAACACTTTATCAGCAATTAACCCAGCCCATTTTCTGACTCTTTCTTAAAGCCCCCTGTCTGAGCTGTGATAAGCCTTAGATCAAAATGTTGAGGGAAATGACAATTCAAAAATGCAACTATCAACTGATGAACTGTCACAGAAAGAGGTCTTCCACTCTGGATGTTTTGGGGTGAATGGAATGGGTGCTTGGGGACAAAAGGCAACCTGCGAGTCACCTCTCCCTATCTGGGCTCTTGGTACCTGAAATTAACAACTGGTAACCCTATTAATCATTTTATAAGGTCATTAAAGTGTGGTACAGAAGTCTTGGGACAAAAGGAAAAAAAAATTAGAGTTCACAGAAGTTTCTGGGGCTTCTCACAGCTGGTCATTGTTCATTTAGTAAACAAGTGAACCATAAAACACACACCTAGGAAGCCAGGTTGGTTCAGTTGATGCATCCTCCCAGAACTAACTGTCCCCTCTGGGATAGCCAGAGCCTCCGCATTCCACAGACCTGCATGCATCACGCAGTTTGCAAGGTGGGGCCAACATTAATATCACAGCCCCTTCACTTAAAAATATCAGCCTACATGCAGAAGGCAGGAGTGTAGGAGGGGAGTGTGAGTGACTGCCTTCTTCCACTTTAAGGAATTTGGCCTGGACCAGACTGCACTGAGCAGGAAACCAGGAATATTCTCTTCCAGGCTCCATCCGACATTCCTGGAGCCTGTTTCCTAGACAGAATGGCCAGGTGAGTAGTAGGTAACCTGTTATACCAGATGACCACAGCAACATGGAACAGCAAGATGTCCCTCAGCACCTTAATATACAGCCGCTGTCCATGCATGGATGCCAAAACACTCTGCAAACTTCCCATTAATTTTTATGGTGGCCTGAAAAGCAAACTGAGAATTATTACCTTCATTTATACAAGGCAAGGGACCCAAACCACAGGCCTCTCCCATCAATCTATTTGGACCACAGATCTCAAGGAGAACCCCGGCCCACTGGGATGGGGACTCTTAGCCAGCACAGACTTTGCCTGGGTCAGGGAGCCAGCAGAGAAGCCTAAACTCTGGAGCTCAGACTGTCATGCTTAGAAGGGTGGAAAGGGGAGGGTTGCATACAGAAATTTCTCTGGTTCAGGCAAGAATGGCTCCAATTCTAACTTAATGATTAAATCTGAAAGTTGCGACAAAGCTGGTAGGAACTATGGGATCCGGGATGGTTTCTGTTTATATTTCTATTTCCATGCTTTCTGCTCTGAGCATATATTGTTTTGCAATAAGAACTAAAGTTATGCGAACTTTATTATTACTAGTAAATCATATAGAACCATTCTGCTGCACTCACTTGGAAAGAACAAGAACGAATAAAACCCAGCAAAGTATTCCCTTTAAAATCGCTTAGATCCATGTAGTCCCACAACCCTCTAGACTCTCCCTCGGGCTCCTTCAGCGCTGATATGTGGGGGCGCCTGACCCCTGGGACAGGCCAGTTGGGCCTGACACACTCTTCATTGCTCCGGGCTGCGCTAGGGTCAATGGACTCAGCATTGGATTCCCAAGGCACCCACCGCACCGCAGAGCGAATTTCCCAGGAAACATTACTTCGAGAACAACGTGCCTCTACCCTGGCTGGTTCCACTCACAGGCTGCCGATGCTGTCACCTTAGGGTTGCTTGGTCAACCGACCGCCAAACCAGCGGAGTTTCTTCCGGGTCCCCTACAGCCCCCTCGAGTCGAGCGCGCCCTCCGATTCGCGCCCGGAGGAAGCGTCCAGTTGCCCAGGGAGGTCACCCCGCAGAGCAGCCCGCCGGGAAGTGGCCAACGCCAGAGGGCTGGGGGACCGCCAGAGTGCAGGCTGGGGGTTCCGAGAGTGGCTCAGCGCCCAGAACCCCTATCCCCGACCCTCCAGCACCCAACAACCCTGGCGCACAAGGGACCGGCGAAAGGCGCGCAGGCTTGGCCGAGACCGCCCCGCGCCAGCCGAGCCCAGGCACCTCCGAAACCCCGAAATCAGGCGGAGAAGGAGAAAATCGGAGCCGGCGAGGGTGTGCAAACCCGCCCAACCCGACCCAGCGCCCCCAAGCAAGGCCAGGCGCAGAACTGGGCCCGCAGCAGGGAATCGGGTCGCTCCCTGCCGCTCCGCACGGTCCCGCTGTCCGGTGCGTCCCCACGCCGCTGTCTGCCTACTTGGCTCGCATGGCGGCCAGCCGGCTCCTGCGGTTCCGCTTGTCGTCTGGCGGTTCGGCCCAGCCCGGGTCGCGCGCAGCTCCGTGGGAGTCACTGCAGCGAAGGTGGTGGCGACGAGGGGCTGGGATTGCCGAGATTTCCCGGAGCGCAGGGACCCCACCTAGTTGGGCGGAGGGGTACTCCCGCTCAGGGGAAGGGCGCAGGCGGTGGGTGTGGGGTGAGGGTGCGGGAGGCAGAGCCCGCATGTAGATTGACGGGGGCGGGACCGGAGTGGAGACCGCCAGGTCGGCTGGGGGAGGAGAGGAGGGGGAACGGGGGGGGGGTTCCCTTGCAGGGGGCGTGACCTCGGGCGGTGGGGGTGGGACGAGCGCGGGCTGAGAAGGGGCAGGGAGGCTGCCCGAAGGCAAGGCGAGAGGACTCCGGGCCCTAGAGGGAATCCTGCCTAGGCACCTCCGCCCCTTCTTCGATTGTGGTGTCCAGGCCACCCAGGATTCCCTGTCTTTCTCCCTGGTACTGAGCTGATCTGGGTGTTGGCTGTAGTTCTGTGCCCCCTGCAGCTCCCATCTTCCCACCCTAACGAGGACCCCCAAGGCGGTTCGGCCCCGCTAGCGGGTGGCGCCTTATCCCGAGACTCTTTATGACACACTTTACAAAGACTGTGGATGGAAGGCCTGAAGGGTGCAAATATGTGAGGGCAAGCACAAAAGTTAAAAAGTAAGAAAAAGGGTATGTGCATAATTAACGTTTGTATACTTAACCCAGAATTGTACCCCACATATTTGTAATTTTTTTAAAAAGTAAGAACAAGAAAAAAGGCAGCCACGTTGAACATCACAAAGGAAAGAGAATTTGTGCTAAGCAGAATGCAAATTGAATACATCGTATCCGAATCATTTACACTTCCTCCAACCTGTGTGTCACTGGGTCCCCAGCGCCTAAAACATGCCTGGCATGCAGTAGGTGCTCTGTAAATGCTCAGTGAAGGAATGCACCATTTACTGTGTGGCAAGCACTTTCCATGGACCGACACACTTAATCCTAAAAAGTCTCAAATTTGGTTACTCTCCTTAGTCCATTTCATACACCAGTAAATGGAAGCTGGAAGGGTTGATCTGCCATAGCTAGAGAGCGATAGAAGAGACTCTGAACAAAGCCTACTCTGGAAACAGTGCTCAAACTGTTAAACCCAAAATTCAAAATCCGAGAGACCACCAAAGAGCCAGCTCCGATGCAAACACACAAGGTCTTTATTCAGGCTCGAGTCTGGGCTCATGTTTGCAGCCAATGCAGCAGCTTCCAGGATGAGAGCCCCAACCCAGGCTAACTGGCACCTTTTATACATAATTCTGAAGGGGTGGGCTGGCTTTACAAACTTGTGCACACAGAATTGGATAAAAACTATATGATGCAGTTACAAAGACTTTGATTGGTTGATTTAAATTCGATTTGCGTGGGCTCAGGCTTAGTTACTTGTGATGGACAAGTAACTGCCAAACAGGCAGAATGGAATGCCAGATAAGCTAGGTTTAGTGAGCAGGCAGGAGGTTTGAAACAACACCGAGCTTACCAGAAGAGAGAAGCCACAGAGGCTACCACAATTTAAGCAAAGGAATGTCCGGGAGGGGCTTATTGCTTAACATTCACATACTGCTAGCAGCAGTTGCAGAATTCATAGAGTAATAGTTCTTTTTTGAGATTTTTTGAATCTCTTGGGTCTCTCAAAACCACAGGGACTTCATTGCAAGACTGACTCCTTGTCCCCCTTGCTGTCCTTCTGTCCACTCCCTGCAACCACCACCCCCTGCAATCAGACCCAGGAGAAAGCACAGGTATTTAACGGAGGACAGAAGGAAGAAGCTAGCATTTGTTGCTCTGGGTTTCCAGAGAGACACACATAATGGAGTCGGGGCTCACCATTGTCTCTGAGGCAGATATGATTACTGTCCCCATTTTATAGGTGACTTTAAACAATGCACTGCATTGTGATCACATGGGGGCATATCAGATTCTGAATTCAAACCCTGGATTTTCAGACTCCCAAGTCCCTGCAGCTCCCCCTAAGCCCTTGCTGCTCCTATGGAATTAGAGACGTTCCTTTACTCAAGGAATCTGGTTTCTACCACTCTATTTGTAGTCTGTGTTGAATTTTCAGAAGGAGACACAGGTTGACAAAGACAGGGATTCTGGACTCAGGAGACGGTTAGAGACTGATGTTTGGTGTCATCTGTGTGTAGATGAGTGAATTACTGAAAATGCATACAATTACACCTTTAATGTATGCTGCAGATTTTAACAAGAGGCAGTGACCTGAAGGGGGCAGGTGGAAGGACAGATGTGAGAACGTTTAAAGAAAATGGCGGGAGCGGGTGGTGACGTCAGCGGCCCAGGTTCATGGCGGCGCGAAAGCGGAGAGCTAGCGGCCTCCGGGCGCGAGCTTCTGTAGCATTAAATGAAACCAAGAGAGCTAGTAATGGCAACACAGCTTCAGAAGACTCTAATCCTACCAAGAAAACTCGCAAATGCCAAAGACACGGGGTAAAAAAGATGCCTGTGGCTGGAGGAAAGGCGAATAAAGACAAGACAGAAGACAAGCAATGTGAATCTGTGAAGGCCTTGCTGTTAAAGGGCAAAGCTCCTGTGGACCCAGAGTGTACAGCCAAGGTGGGGAAGGCTCATGTGTATTGTGAAGGAAGCGATGTCTATGATGTCATGCTAAATCAGACCAATCTCCAGTTCAACAACAACAAGTACTATCTGATTCAGCTATTAGAAGATGATGACCAGAGGAACTTCAGTGTTTGGATGAGATGGGGCCGAGTTGGGAAAATGGGGCAGCACAGCTTGGTGGCTTGTTCAGCCAACCTCAACAAGGCCAAGGAAATCTTTCAGAAGAAATTCCTTGACAAAACAAAAAACAATTGGGAGGATCGTGAGAAATTTGAGAAGGTACCTGGAAAATATGATATGCTACAGATGGACTATGCCACCAATACTCAGGGTGAAGAGAAAACAAAAAAAGAAGAATCTCTTAAGTCTTCCTTGAAAACAGAGTCACAACTAGATCTTCGGGTACAGGAGCTGATAAAGTTGATCTGTAATGTCCAGGCCATGGAAGAGATGATGATAGAAATGAAGTATAATACCAAGAAAGCTCCACTTGGGAAGCTGACAGTGGCGCAAATCAAGGCAGGTTACCAGTCTCTGAAGAAGATTGAGGATTGTATTCGGTCTGGCCAGCATGGACGAGCTCTCATGGAAGCATGCAGTGAATTCTACACCAGGATTCCACATGACTTTGGACTCCGTACTCCCCCACTAATCCGAACAGAGAAGGAACTGTCAGAAAAAGTACAACTACTAGAGGCTTTGGGAGACATTGAAATTGCCATTAAGTTGGTAAAGACAGAGCAACAAAGCCCAGAACACCCATTGGACCAACACTATAGAAACCTACATTGTGCCTTGTGCCCTCTAGACCATGAAAGTTATGAGTTCAAAGTGATTTCCCAGTACTTACAATCTACCCATGCTCCCACACACAGTGACTATACCATGACCTTGCTGGATGTGTTTGAAGTAGAGAAAGAGGGTGAGAAAGAAGTCTTCAGAGAGGACCTTCATAACAGGATGCTGCTGTGGCATGGATCTAGGCTGAGTAACTGGGTGGGAATCCTGAGCCGTGGGCTTCGAGTTGCCCCACCTGAGGCTCCCATCACAGGTTACATGTTTGGAAAAGGAATCTACTTTGCTGACATGTCTTCCAAGAGTGCCAATTACTGCTTTGCTTCTCACTTAAAGAATAGAGGACTGCTGCTCTTATCAGAGGTAGCTCTAGGTCAGTGTAATGAGCTACTAGAGGCCAATCCTAAGGCAGAATCATTACTTCAGGGCAAACACAGCACCAAGGGACTGGGCAAGATGGCTCCCAGTCCTTCCTGTTTCGTCACCCTGAATGGGAGTACAGTGCCCTTAGGACCAGCAAGTGACACAGGAATTGTGAATCCAGAGGGTTATACCCTTAACTACAATGAATATATTGTCTATAACCCCAATCAGGTCCGTATGCGATACCTTCTAAAGGTTCAGTTTAATTTCCTGCAGCTATGGTGAATGTTGATGTTAAACCAGAGAAAAATCTAATCTTCAAGCAAGAAAATAAGCTGTACTTTTGCATTTGTAATTTTAATGTAATAAAAATGGTACAATTCCAAAAAAAAAAAAAAAAAAGAAAATGGCTAAAAATACATGAACAAATAAATAAATAAATAGGCAAGGAGACATTATCTTACAGTCTAACTACAAAATAACTCAAATTCTGCTTCAGCTGGTGTAAACTGAGGAGAAAATGTTTGGGTTTAACTCGTTTGTGAGCTGTTTTCTATTTTGTGTCCTGGAGGGGAAGGAGGCCTCTCTAGATTTGACTTCCTGATGAATTTATGGTTTCTGCTCATCAGTTTTTGTTACTTGCCCTTTGAAAGGCCTCTAGGGCACAAAAAGGAAAAACATGAGATATTCAGAGCATTCAGTTATTCGATATACATTTCTAGTGGGAACATATACAACAAAATCAATAACTTAGTTTTTTAGTATAAAATAATACATATTTGTTTCAAAGGATTAAAATGTTCAGAGAAATGTGTAGAGTAAAAAGTAAGCATTGATCTGAATTTTATATCCTCTCTAAGTGTCCTTGGCTAACCATAAATTATACATCTGTCCAGAAGCTTTCTCCAAGCATTTACATATATGCTAATGAGCATGTGCATGTATATATGATACATATGAGCATGATGTGTGTTTATGTGTATATAGTATATACACTTACACACACACATACATATATACAGGAAAGACAGAGTGTGGTGGGTTCTAAAGTCAGGCTGCCTGGGTTTGAATGCCAGGCCCACCACTCAACGATTGGATAGCAAAAGGCAAGGTTACTCTATATCTGTTTTCCCATCTTACAATAGGTGCAGTACTCACAGGATTAATGGAGGTAATGAGTGTAGATTGCTTAGTATAGTGCTGGGCACACTATACATCATTCACAAATATAAGTTATTATCATTATTCATACACATATGTACTTACAAGTTTTTCTTTGGTTCACATAAGACCCAAGAGAGGCTAGGTGTGGTGATTCACACCTGTAATCCCAGTATTTTGGGAAGATGAGACAAGAGGATTGCCTGAGCCCAGGAGTTTCGCCCTGGGAAACATGGTGAGACCTCATCTCTGCAATAAATCAAAAAATTAGTCAAGCATGGTGGCACACATCTGTAGTTTCAGCTACTTGGAAGGCTTAGCCGGAAAGATCGCCTGAGGCCAGCAGGTCAAGGCTGCAGTAGCCTGTGAGCATGCCACTGCACTCTAGCCTGGGTAATAGAGTGAGACTCCAATTAAAAACAAAAAACAAGGAAATAGAAAGAATGGTCCTAGCTTTTAAATAAACTCCAAATAGACACATCTTCTCCAAAAGACTTTCTACATTGCTTTTAAGAAAGAGTTGATGAGACAGTTCAAGACAGTGAAATTCAGACTTTACAAAAGTATTCCACTTGGCATATGGTTCCATGAGCATGGATCCCTCTATATCGGTGTGTATTCTGTCCGTGTCTACCATGTTAAGTAAAGTGTACAGAGAAGAAGAGAGTTAAGGAGGTTTGACTGTCTCCACGGTACGTCTATTATTAAAAACAGCAACAGTTCAATCCAACACCAACCACTGCCACCAAAGACACATTCTAGGGGTGTCTCACAATAGATATGACACTTCCAGAAACAGTGGCTCAGACAATAATAACTCCCATGTAGCATATCCTAGCCAGAACGCTACAAAAGCTCTCTAATATGTGATAACATTCTGGTCACCTATAAAGTGCACTTCACATTAGGAAATAAATACTCAGAAATTGTATGTGGACCCATCATGAAAATGCCTTTCTATGTATAAGGATGTTCTCAACAATGAAATAAAAAGAATAATATTCCTTTGGTGAAGTGAAATCAGTAATGACCAAAATGCCCATGTCAGGAGGCAAATAGAATAAAACACACAAAACACAGCTAAGAGACAATAGAAAAGCTTAAGGCATACAATATTTTTCAAATGGAATATATAACCATTGAAGTGGAATTGTCATTGTGGGTGGATGAAATTTCAAAGTAGTCATCTCTGATTCAGAATGTGGAGAGAGAAACCCTGGCCTGAATACAGACCCTCATAGATTTAATTTGAAGGAGAAGGTACTCCTTACACAATTCACAGGCTTACAGATGATATGCATTTGTTCCAGAAAAATTTTTGAATCTGCTATATGCCAGTCCCTGGGCATGGCCCTGGGAGCAGGAGACCAGAGAGACAGATCCAGCTTTGCTCTCTTGCAGCTAGTATTCCAGCGTGTAGATAGGAGATCCACAGAGCCTGTAGGTGGTGGCAACTGTCCTAAAAGAAAGCGCAAGAGACTGTGAAGGAAAATGGCAGGAGTTTATGTGGGAGGGCTAAGGAAGGTTACTTTAGAACCAAAGAGAAAGGAGTAGGGAGGGGTGAGTCAGGCATAGGGAACAACATGTGAGAAAATTCTGAGGCTCAAAAAAGTTTCGCATCCACAGGGGACTGAAATGACTCCAGGGAAGTTGGAGAGAAAGGAATGAGTTCAAGAGTGGGGAGAGGTAAAGAGGGAGAGATTTGAAGAGTCCTGTTGATAACATTCTGTTCACTTGTAGGGTAGACATTGGAGTGCACACCAACACAGAAGGGCCCATGCTCATGGAACCATGTGCCAAGTGGAATCCTTTTGTAAAGTCTGAATTTCACTGTCTTGAACTGTCTCTTCAACTCTTTTTCTTAAAAGCATTACTCACTGGGGCACAACCAAAGTATCATGAGAGCATACAGAATCCAGAAGGGACGCAGAGACAAAATGGTTTGATACAAAGAGTTCTGTAACATTAAGGAAACCTCTGGAAATACCTCTAAATAAATATTCATTACTTTTTGATTCATTTATGCATTCTATAAATATGCCTGGAGTGCTTGCTGTGTGCCAGGTATTGTGCAGGAGCTAACAATATGAAGACAAGTATGTTCTAGATTCTTCAACCTAAGGCATCAATAGCTATGGGAACCAGCAATTACTCTACAGAATGAAAAGTAGTTGGATAGGTGTGAGGCTGCCCAAAGGAAGGCCACCTGGACTCAGCCTGGATGCAGGTGGGCATGGAAGTCCTCAGAGCTGGATGATGAAGGGTGAATATGATTTGTTAATAGGATTACAATCTGACAGTGAGACAGGCATCCCAGGCAGAATCTGCAAGTGTGAAGTTTGGAGCTTTGAAAGAGCTCTAGGGAAGGAACAAGGGGCTTGCTATTTCTGGTGAGCAAAGTGGGATATGTCTAGGGGACTGAGGAAGACCAGGCAGCAACTGCGGGTTAGCTAGAATTCTAAGAAGCCCTGAAAAGCATAGACTCCTAAGTGTGCATGGCCAGTCCTCACCACAGTTAATATTTCAAAGCCAAACTATGAGAATTTAATAAAGTATTTTGGTCTGTTTGGGAACTTAAGGAAGAGGTAACAGTTTTGCAACCTACAGCCAGTTTTGTGATTAGGAAACAGCAAAAACAGCAAAAAGTTCTTCCCAGAGGTCTGAGATTTACCCAGACTTTTGTTTCTCTCATTTGCACATGACTTTTCCACATGGCCTGTTGCTTTATTTCTTTTTTTTAAATAGTTACTGCAAGTCATGTCAACATGAGTTTAATTGGGTTTAAATTGATGTTTTCCACCTGCATCAAAAAAGAAAGATCTCAAATAAAAAATGTAACATTATGCCTTAAGGAACTAGAAAAAGAAGAATAAACAAAGCCCATGTTAGTAGAAGGAAAGAAATATTAAAAATCAGAGCAGAAATAAATGAAAGATACTAGAAAAACAATGCGAAATATAGAAAAAACCAAGAGTTGTCTTTTTGAAAAGAGAAAAAAAATTGACAAATCTTTAGCTACACTAGGAAAAAAAAGAAGACGACTCAAATAAATAAAATTAGAAATGAAAGAGGAGATATAACTAATACCACAGAAATACAAAAAATCATAGGAGAACTGATGCTTCACTACCTAATTCTACCAGTTAATTAAAGAATAACTAGTACCAAACCTCTTCCAAAAAATCAAAGATGAGGGAATAGTTCAAACTCTTTCTGCTAGGCTAACATTATTCTGATACTAAAGCCAGATAAGAACATCACAAGAAAAGGAATCTGTAGGCCACTATCCTTGATGAACGTAGATGCGAAAATTCTCAAAAGACATTATCAAACTGAATTCAACAACACATTAAAAGGATAATTCACCATGATTAAATGGGGTTTATCCCTGGGATTCAAAGGATGGTTCAACATACACAAATCTGTAAATGTGGTACATCACATTAACAGAATGAAGGACAACCACCATGTGACCATGTCATTAGATGCAGGAAAATCAAATGGCAAAATTCAACATCCTTTCATGATAAATACTTTCAACAAAGTAGATATAGGAGGAATGTATCTTAAAACCATAAAGGCCACACATGATAAGCCCACAGCTAACATTGTGCTTGGTGATGAAAAATTAAAACCTTTTCCTCTAAAATCTGGAACATAACATTTTGCTTGGTGATGAAAAATTAAAACCTTTTCCTCTAAAATCTGGATGCATACTCTTGCCAATTTTGTTTAACATGGTGTTGGAAGTCCTTGACAGAGCAATAATGCAAGACAATGAAATAAAGGGCATCCAAACTGAAAACTAAAAGATAAGCAACTGACCTGAATAGACATTTCCCAAAGAAAAATACAAACGGTCAACAGCTATACAAAGAAATGCTCAGTATCACTAATCATTAGGGAAATGTAAACCACTATGAAACATCGACTCACACCCATCAGAATGGATATTATTTTTTTAAAAAGACAAAATATAGTAATTTTTGGTGAGGATTGGAGAAACGGCACCCTTGTTCACTGTTGGTGGAAAGGTACATTAGTACAGCAATTATGGAAAACAGTTTGAAGATTCCTCCAAAACCTAAAAATAGAACTACCATGTGGTCCAGCAATCTCATTTCTAGACATTTACTCAAAAGATTTGAAATAAGTATGTTGAAGAGATATCTGCGCTCCCATGTTCATTGCAGCAGGATATACAATAGCTGAGATACAGAATCAACCAGTGTCCATCAACAGATGAACTGTTAAAGTAAATGCGGTATACATAATATACAATGCAATACTATTCAGGCTTTAAAAAGAAAGTAATTCTGCCTTTTTGACAACATGAATAGAACTGAATAACATTATGCCAAGTAAAATAGCCAGGCACAGAAAGACAAATGCCATATGTTCTTACTTATATGTGGAATCTAAAACAATCAAACCCACTGAAGCAGAGTAGAATGGTGTTTACAGAGAATGGGAGTTGGAGGGAGTGAGGAGATGAGGGTCAACAAAGCCTCAGTTAGGAAGAATAGTGTTTTTGCTTTGAGATCTATTGCACATACAGTAAATATAGTAGATAGCAGGATATTGCACATTTCAAAATCGCTAAGACAGTAAGTTTCAAATGTTCTCACCACAAAAAATAAGTGTTTGAGGTGATGATATGTTAATTAGCTTGATCTAATTATCCCACATGATATTTATGAATCTTGACATCCCTTTGGACCCCATATATATATATATATGACTATAATTTGTCAGTTTACAATAAAATAATAATTAGGTATGATTGGGGGAAAAATAAATTGGTGCTTTCATGAATGTCAATGGGTTATGGACACAGACTTTTTTTAGCAAAACCAGTATGTAGCTTACCCTTTTGCTGCTGTGTCTACTGGTGGATGGGTTTTTTTTCCTCTTTGCAGAAGATGTTGGAGAGGGCACTCTCAGTCTCTCCCTGTCTCCTTTCTTCACTTGCTTCCTCTCCCTCTCTCCTTCCACCCCTTCCTCCCTCCTTTCCTTCTTTTTCTCTTGTGTGATAAGAAGCTTTCACTGTCTCTTAGCTACCTTAGCCATATTTCTGTCCTCATTGCTCTATTTGGGGGTCAGAAAGAATAGATTTGAGATTGCTATTTAAATAGCAAGCTTCTCACTGGGGAGAGGAAAGAGTCTGGTCAGCCTGTGGTTTTTTAACATCTAAAAGGTCAACAAGGAACCTTTGCATTCCTGGGTTCTGGTGTGTTTTGGATTGCCTTGTCTGCTATCTAGTCCCCCTCCTTCCTGCCTTATACCTGAGTTTTCTTTTTTTTTTTTGAGTAGGAGTCTCACTCTGCCACCCAGACTGGAGTGCAGTGCAGTGGCCACTCCCGGCCACCACAGCCTCGACCTTCTGGGCTTCGGCGATCCTTCCGCCTCAGCCTTCCAAGTAGCTGGAACTACAGGCGCGCGCTACCACACCCGGCTAATTTTTTTGATTTATTGTGGAGATGAGGTCTCGCCAAGTTGCCCAGGTGGGTCTCGAACCCGTGGGCTCAGGCAATTCACTCACCTCAGGCTCCCAAGGCGCGGGATTACAGGCTGAGCCACCAAGTCCAGCTCTGAGTTTTCTTTTAGGGAGTCACACTCTCAGATGTGTGTTTCTGGTGGGGCCAACAGCTCCTGACTCCAGGACCTGCCAGGCAGACCCTCCAAACCTCAAGGACAGATACCTGACTCAAGTCAGGTGAATGGGACAAAGCGCTGGGATTCTTTCTGAAAGCATGGTGGGAGAGAAGCTGACACGGAAGCTTATGTCAATATCTTATTTCCATCTTGTTTTGGTTATAAAAGGGAAGAGGAGGAAATGATCAGCTTACTCGTATTTACCTGTGCATCAGATGCATTTGAAAGACAGTGCAAAAAAGAAAAGGAAAAAAACAAGTGCCCAGGTGGGGATGCTTGTTATGCCCAGGACCCATCCTTCCAGCCTACTCAGTGTTGAGGGGAGCTCACGCTTGCTGTATCTCCAGGACAGTCTGAGTCTGGACCTTACAATTCATTCTTCCCCAATCACAAGCTCGTCTGAAAGCAGACGACCCAGTCTTGCAGATAAACGCTGATGAGGTCATCGGGCAGCTTCCCTGGTTAGCAGAGAGCAGAGTACGAGCTGGCGCCATCACCTGGAGGAAGAGGCAGCGCTGGGAGGGTGGCCCACTCTGGGCCCAGCTTTAGGGGCACCTCTCTTATGGGACCTCCCTTAAGTTGATTGTTTTGTGTATCATCATATCATCAGCTCTTTCCAGAGGTTCCAGGTGGAGGGCAGGTGGCAGTTGTCCTGAGGAGGTAACCCTGCTCCTCTCCAGGTAGTTGGCATGTTCAGAGAGGGCTGCCATAAGGGCGGTCATCAGTCAGGAGGATCTCTGTCCAGACATGCTTGGAAAGAAGGGGGCTGGAGCTTTCTTATTTTCTCCTCTGAGCATCAGAATCTAAACTCTCATAGATGGGGTTGGGGAGAGGGTCATCTATTTCTAGAGTCTAATATGTGAGAAGTTCTTTTAGGCAGCAACAAAAGGACTGGGTCTCAAAGAACCATAGTATATTAAAATGTGTAATTATATACCACACATTTAATGTCCCCCCTCCCCAGGTATCTGAGATCAATTTCCAGTTCCTCCTCATAGAGGTGGCTAAACAATGGGATGCTGCTTTCTGGGCCATATCTTAGTCCTTCGTAAACCTGATCTATGTCATTTGCACCGGGATCTCCCCCAACTTGCAGACCTGGTGATTGGCACTCTGTTTATGTGCCACCGGGATCTCCCCCAACTTGCAGACCTGGTGATTGGCACTCTGTTTATGTGCGTGTTCAAAACACAGTCTTTGAATTCCAAGTTGTTATCAGTTGTTTTCCTGAGAAACTCCTTTCCTAACATTTATTCCTTTTTGCACATTGCAGGTGGACCACCCTGCCTGGGCTTGGGGACTCTCTGACCCCCTAATCTTTAGATCTGTCTTCCCAGGCTGCCACAGAAAGAGTCAGGAAAAACACCCAGGCTGTCTGTCATTTTAGGATCTCTGTACATGCTTTCCAAGGTAGCACCTTCCCCAATAAACACAGAGTCACACTGACCTAATAGTTCTGGAGTACTTCTAGCAGGCCAGATGCTATGCTGTGGACATTGCCTCATATTGTTTCCTCAGTAATTAGATACCTTTGCCCAAGATCACACATTGGTGGGAAGTAGTACAGGAGGGACTCGAACCCAGATCTCCCTAACATCAAATGTTCTTCACCAGCAACATTTTCACCTTTGGCGGCTTCCCACAAGTGAGGATTACCTAGTTCTAAGTGTACCCACAGCTGCCTGGACAATCCTGGATATGCTGCTTTTCTTCTCTATGGTTGAGTCAAATAAGCAGATGTACTAGACTATCTCTGAAGTCCCATCAAAGCCTAAGAGTCCAGATTCATTTATTCATTTAATAAATATTTAAGAGCCAGGCATTGTTCTGGCTACAGAGATTATCACAGTGGACACACTCTTCTTAGAATTAAAATTGGGTAGGGGAAACAGACAATAAATAAGTACATTTAAAAGTCAAGGTCAGTTATTTTCTTTTCTTCTTTCCCCAAACATGGCAATTGTTGCAAAAGAAGAGCATTAAGAATTGCAAGGGAGGCCAGGCACGGTGGCTCACACTTGTAATCTCAGCACTGTGGGAGGCTGAGGCTGGAGGATTGCTTGAGGACAGTAGTTTGAGGGACTAGCCTGGACAACACAGTAATACCCTGTCTCTACAAAAAAACAAAAAACCAAGTTTGCTGGGCGTGATTGTGTCTGTAGTCCTAGCTACTTGAGAGACTGAGGCAGGAGCTCACTTGAGTCCAGGAGTTCGAGGCTGCAGCTATCTGTGATCATACCACGGCATTTGAGTCCCATAGAGCGTTTCAAGGGAAGAAAGCTGTTCAGAAGGAGTGGGGGTGGCTGTTTCCACAAACAGAGGACCCCTGGTCTGCAGTGGAGCCCTGAGCACATGCTGGAGGCTGAACATCTCTGGTAAAGTGGGGTGGGATCAAGGGAAACTCTTTTTTCAGGCTTGTTTTTCCTCGTGTGTCTCCAAGAGGATTTAGACGGTTTATGATAAATAATGCAAAGTCCATAAAACCATTAAAAAGAAAATAAATATTTAAGAGTCTTAGAATGTGAACTAAGGATGGAAGGAGTTTTTTTTAATCCCAGCAAAACTTGGCTGAAGAATGCTTGCCCCTGAGTTTAGCTCTGGACTCCCAGGCAAACAAAGGAAAGGAAAAACACAGTAAGTTATGAATAAATGTATTATGTACGAGCAACAATTCCATCATTTCATTCAGGGAGACCAACTTTTTTCACATCTAATGTGCAGAGCCCATCTGATGGACATCTGATGGATATACATATATTTTTTTCTTTTTTTCCTCTCTCTCTCAATTTTTTAAAGAAATTTCTCTTTGTTCCCAGAGTTGTGACATTTTCTGAGCTGTCTCTTTGTGTTCTATTTTCATCTATTGTGATTTGAGATGGACAATTTAACAGCCGTTCAGTCTGGAAACACATGTGCTTAAATTGTGGGAAATTTTCCTGAATCTTTTTTTCTTTAATACATTCAGCCCTTCCATTTTGTTTTTCTGGAACTCTTATTTTTTGGATGTTTGATCTCCTGGATTGATGCCCTGTTTTCTTTCTTTTTTCTTTCTTACCTATTTTTTTATTTCTTTGACCTTTTGCTCTGCTTTTTTTGAGATAGTGCCTCCATTTATTTTCAAAATATTCTACTGAATTTTTGAATGTCTGCCATTGTATTTCTTTTTTTTTTTTTGAGTTGGAGTCTCACTCTGTCGCACAGGCTGGAGTACAGCCATTGCAGCCTCGACCTGCTGGGCTCAGGTGATACTTCCGCCTCAGTTTTCCAAGTAGCTGGAACTACAGGCACATACTACCATGTCCAGCTTATTTATTTTTTATTTATTGTAGAGATGAGGTCTTGCCAAGTTGCCCAGGCTGATCTCGAACATCTGGGCTCAGGCCATCCTCATGCCTTGGCCTCCCAAAGTGCTGGGATTATAGATGTGAGCCACCACACCAGTCCTGCCATTGTATTTCTAATAGGCTATTTTTTAAATACAAATGGCAGCCTCTCATACACACTATTCTATGCATTGCCTTCTGCATAAACAGAATATCCTCAAGATGGTCTGAGGCAGTTTACAGAGTATTGCCTCCTCTTCTTTCATGGAGATAGAGGCCAGGCATGGTGGCTCACTCCTGTAATCTCAACACTTTGGGAGGCCAAGGTGGGAGGATCGCTTGAGGCCAGGAACTCAAGATAAGCCTGGACAACACAGTAGGACCCTGTCTCTACAAAAAATAAGAAAATTAGCCAGGTGTGGTGATACATACTTGTAGTCCTAGCTACTCGGAAGGCTGAGCTGGGAGGATTTCAATATGATGGGACATCCAAAATTAGATGCTTCCTGATAGGGGTTCGACTCTTAACAGGGAAGTGTGTGCTGAAGTTGAAGATTGATCGGGACAACAATGGAGATTGTCATTAACCACTGGACATCTTGACTTTCACTTTCCCCCTACACCTTTGTCTCCCACCATACTTCCCCTGCTGGTCCTCAAACACGTGCAGCAGGTGCCTGCCTCAAAACCTGTGGACTTACTGTTCTATTTGCCAGGTGCATGCTCCCCAGGTCTTCACAGTGGTCACTGTTTGGCATCATTCTGTCTCTGATCAATTATCATATTTCCTGACTACCTTAACTCAGTTAGCGCCCTCTCCTAACGGTTACTGTCTATCAGCCTTGCCTCATTTTTTTGCTGCTTAGCATTTATCAGTTGACTTTGTGGTACACGCTCACTCATTTATTTGTCCCTCATTCTTTGCTCTCCCTTCTTCCTTTCCCTTGCATTGGAGACACAATTGTCACTTCCATATCTATTAGGTCTGCAACACTTCCTGGCAAATAGCTGGTGCTCCAGAAATATTGTGGAGTGAATGAATGAGCATCCAAAAACAGTTGAGAGAAGACTAAGAGAGGGTGTCAGGGAAACAGAAAGAAAGTAAGGATAGCCTGGGATCTTTGAAGGCAAGGAGAGAATGGATTTCAAGTAGGAGAGAAAGGACAGTTGTGTCAGCTGCCTGTGAGATGACAAAAAAAAAAAAGAAAAAAGTGAAGAAGCATCTGTTGGGTTGGCAATAGAAAGAGCACGGGCCACTTTAGCCATGACAGAGGGGCAGAGGGCAGAGGGCAATTGATTGAGCAAGGATTGGGAGGTGAATGTGAGTGACCAGTGTTCAGGACAAAATAGGTCGTAGCTAGTGGGACACCAAGATTTGTTCTTGTTTTTCCTCAAATAATTGTGTACAGGTTTTGGAATAAAAGAGTCAGATAAATGAGAGGGTGTAGGCTGCATGGGCATCTGGAGGGTACCATTTCACAGGTGGAAACATCTGGGATGGTGGCAAGAGCTTAGATGTGGCCATAGAGGTGGGGTGAAGCCCCACAGTGGCTCTGCTTCCCTTCGTCCTTCCATATTCACCCCACTGAGGTCTACCCTGAGCTAGGTTCTCCCTCTGCCTTACGCCTTCTGCTGCTTCTGCGTTCCCTCAGGTAGTATTCTGATAAAACTGGTTTCCATAAATATCTTTGTTCACGCATTATATGTTGCATTTGCTAGTTTAACTAAGTTTGAGGTGAGAGTGAGGGTTGCCTCTCATCACAATTTTGGATGGTGTGAAGTCCCCTACTTGGCCAGTCGAGCAGGGCTCCACCTTTCCTTCTAGTTGCATCTAGGCTATCAGAACATGGGTGTCCCTTTCTGCTCCCTACCCAAAAGCCTGGTCTCCAGGAGAGTCAGTTTGGTGGAGAGGAGGCCAGGATACCCAATCCCTTTCTTATTTGTGAATGAGACTTCCAGGCAAAAGGGTGGAGTGAGCATAGGGGCTGCCCTCCCATGTGCCCGTTTTTTCCTCAGAATCATCTGTAGAACACACCAAGAAGGGAAATCATTGTTGGTCCAGGGAAACAAAATCTTAAGGCTGGAAAACTCAGACACATGCTGCTCAGAACAAACGGAAGGGCCACAGTGGCTGTGTTACATAGGGGGAAGTAAGTGTGGATGACAAGAGAAAGAAAACACCGTCGAAAGGCCAACTCTGAACATGATAATAACAGTAGTGCAGAAAGAGAGTCTAGACTGGAGATGGTGTGAAAACAAGACGTAAAACAATTGTAGAATAAAATGCAAATTAGCCCTAACATAGAAACTCCAAAATGAGGAAATGATGACTGGACAGGACAGGCAGTTAGCAGAATTAAACATGCCAAGATGAGGCCATATAGTCTTAGAACATTATTTTTAAAAGTATTTTTTTGTTGTTAAAAAATGATTTGCAGGGAAAAATAAAAATGTTGGTGTGTATAGTTTAATTTATCCTAGACTGTGGAGGTGAGGCTAAGAGAAAAGAAAGAGAAGCTCAAAACCACTGTTTTTCTTATAAAAGGGTATTACAGAGCTCGTTTTATTGTTGACTGGCAATTTCTGTTATGCTTAAGAATGCATTTTTAAATATTTTCATGTTTAGCCAGGTATGGTAGTATGTGCCTGTAGTTCCAGCTACTTGGAAGACTGAGGTGGAAGGATCACTGGAGCCTAGCAAGTTGATGCTAGGGGTGGCCATGAGTGTGTCACTGCACTCCAGCCTGGGCAATGGAGTGAGACTCCAACTCAAAAATAAATAAATAAATAAATAAACCAAAATATTTTCATGTAACTGTTATTAGATTCAAAGAATATTTGCCATACAAGTTACTACCAAAAAGTCTGTACAGAGAAGAGAAAAGGGAAAGAGAAAATCCCACTCAAACAAAACAAAATAGAATAGAAAGAAAATAACCAGAAAACAAGAGTATAAGACAAGATAGCAGAAGCAAAACCAAATAGAAATGATGACAGCAAGGATACATGGGTTGATTCTATAACAGCAACATTGAATTAAATAAGTAAAATCCAATGATAGGCTGCTTGCAAGTCAAAGTTACAACATGGTGACAAAGGGAAAGATAATTAAAGACAAATATATAGTATTAGGTAAATGAGAACCAAATAGGAAGCAGAAAGGATATGTTAGTATCAGCCAAAGAGTTGAAAGTGAAAAGCATCCCTGGGAAAATGGAAGCCAGCTTGCTTTGATTGATGAGTGGCAATCAACACTCTCTCCCTGGGGGACCTCATCCAGGCTCCCAAGTAGTTATCATCTATATGCTAATACATCTAATTTACATCTCAGCCCCAAATCTAATCTGTCTCATCCATACCCCAATTCCAGTTGTCTGTTTATTACCCCTTGCTACCTAACTCAGGTTTCTGCAAGAGTGACCAACTATTCTGCTTGGCCCTGGACTGCAAGGTTTCCAGGGGTGTGAGATTTTCAGTGTTTACCTGGGTCAATCCCCGGAAAACAAGGACGGTTGGTTAGCTTAAGTCTCTCAGTCAAGAGACAGGGAAAAGGCCCTGTTACTTTGCTCCATTGTGCTGTGCTTGGCATGGGTTGTCATTCCACGCTCCTTTCTGTTTCCTGTGTCTCAAAGTACAAGGAGGGCTGAGACTGTGCTTGGGATTGTTTGCCTTCGCATTCGCACCCTCTTCCACGGTGCCTGACACTGAATTTGTATCAGTGGCACGAAAAAGAAATGGATGTTGGTGTAATAATCAAGACCCTTGAGTGCTACAAAACAGCATCAGAATATGCAAGGCAACTTTCAAATAAGTTGCTCATTTAAATATACCTTTTATAAAGCATAAAATGACAAAACATAATTGCACCTGTGTATATGTGCATGTGTGCATGTGTGTGTATGTGAGTACACATGCATGCGTGTATGTGTGTGTATGTGTGTGTGTGTGTGTGTGTGTGTGTGTGTGTGTGTGTGTGTGTGTGTAGTGTTCCCTTTGGCCATCCTCTCTATAGAGACCATTCAGGAATGCCTCCATCTCCTCATAACCCTCCACAGCTCTTCAATTCTCTGTATCCATTTGTTTTGCTTCACAAAAGCTTAACTTTTACCCTATGTTTTAGTTTCCTAAAATTTTGGAATTTTTGCAACTTTATTGAATAAGTTTGGATTTCAAAAATAACGCATTAAAAGAGGGTCACCATTTATTACTAACAAAAAATGTTTTTCCTCTTGATGTGGGAATTGCTTATCTCACTATATTTACAGAAACACTTTCAATTCCCTAAATATTTATTAATGAAATATTTTTATCGGCAGGCATAACTTCTAAATATTTACTTCTTAGGGATCCTTTTTGCAAAGTTCCATTTATCAAAATTGCTAGGAGAAAGTGAGAGCGGCACTTATTTCATAGGAAGAAGATAATTTTAACAATAGTGGCAAAAGGTTGTTTGGCTGTTTGCCTTGCTGTAAAGTGATAGATTTGGTTCTTCCATGTTTTATGTGGTGCTAATGCTTAAAATACTTATCTGGGTCGGGTGCAGTGGCTCATGCCTGTAATCCCAGCACTTTGGGAGGCTGAAGCAAGAGGATTGCCTGAGTCCAGGAGTTTAAAACCAGCCTGGGCAACTTGGTGAGACCTTGTCTCTACAAAATAAATTTAAAAATTAGCTGGGTGTGATGGCACATGCCTGTAGTTCCAGCTATTTGGAAGGCTGAGGTGGAAGGATTGCCTGAGCCCAACAGGTCAAGGCTGTGGTGGCCATGAGCATGTCACTGCACTCTAGCCTGTGTGACAGTGTAAGACTCCAAAAATAAAATAAAATACTTACCTGAGAATATCTAAGAATAGATAAAATACTTATCTGATAATTGATTATTTCTGTCATCTTGTTTTATACTCTTGTTTTCTGGTTATTTTCTTTATATTTATTTTGTTTTGTTTGAGATTTTCTTTTTCCGTTTAAAAAAAATCTGTATAGACTTTGATAGTAACTTGTAAGACAAATATTTTCTGCAAAAGAGATCTAGCTATAACAGTCCCAAATAGTAGGATCCCTATTCTTGGTTCACAGCAAGTGAAGACTGGTGAACATACCTCATTGCCTGTCTCAGTAGGCACTGGTGGGGGCCGGGGGCACACAAACACACATGAATGCTTCCTTCTCACATATCAAGATGATCCCTTGGACTCCCCTCCGCCTTTCCAGAACATTTTCCGTTCCTAATTGTCACCTCGTCCTCATTTCAGCTGTGCAACACAACCTCTGTGTCAGAGTATAGCCACAACACCCCCTGAATTTTAGAGGAGCATATTGAACTTAAACATTTATGCAGTTTTCTGACTGCATGTAGCAGATTCGTTCTAGTTTTTGGCTAAGAAAATGTGATCCAACATAATCCGGTGCCTTTCAGCATTTTATTTGGTAGGAAAGAATGAGTTTTCTCAACAAATCTCCTTGCAGAGGTGGACTTAAGTTCTGAGTATGTCGTTAGAATGCAAAATAAATGCCATCTTTTTGGGAGAGGGGAATGTATTACTAAAAATGATGGGGTTATCTTATTATACACATTATGTCAGCTGTTCTCAACTGAGTGTTTTAACGCATGGGTGTTTTCTACATTCAAGCAATTTGTTATTAGCCATATGTAAAGTACCTACGTTGAAGAATGATTTACTTTGAAATCAATTAGAGCTGTTTGCTCTTTGATGACATCCTTATTTACTTACATTTGTTTGGCTTTATTGGATGGAGGAGAGTTACAGAGTGACGCCCAGCAGGCAGGGATTTTGCTCTGAAGCTCAAGCAAATATCCCGGGACTGTGTCACACCTATGAGCATCATCTATGTGTGACTCAGGGGAGCTCTTGCATGATGTCATTTGTTTTCCAAAAACACTTTCAGCTCTTTCCTTTCTCTCTAAGGTGAAAGAGGCATTTCTGGGAAAGGCTCTTGATTGGAAATGAAAACCTTTAAACAAAACTAAAGGAAGCATATTACAAGATTTATATTTGTGTAATAGTTTCCATGTACTTTATAAAACTAAATTATTTGTAATAATGGAGGAGGTTGTGAGAAGATAATGTACATTGGGTCCACAGCCTAATGGTCTTTATTTTTAGCTTTAGAGAGTTTCTCTGTGTGTCTCCAACCAATTGTGCAGCTCAGCTCTATCTTCTTAGGCCGCTATTACATGAGCATGCATGCTCATTTGTGGTGAGTGAGACTCAGCTAATCACAGGAAATGACTCTCAAATGGTAAAAAGAAAGCCTAGAATTTACATTTATTGTCACAATCCACAAGCTGGATCATCTATATGCCCTCTGTGGAGTGTTGGTTAAAAACTAGCAAACAAAATCCAACACTGTATCCAAGGAAACTAAAATGTAATAATTTATCAACATATTCATAAGAAGTGATGTCACCAAGATTTAATGAAACTGACCACCTAACAAGTCAGTTTTAATTATTCATCCTGCTGGAAAATTTCAAGATGTCTGTGGGAATTTGTCTAACATTCAGTATTATTTGAATAAGCAATTTTATTTTTAAAATTCATCCAGCAATTATTCTTGAACGGCCATATCGTATCCACCTAGTTCTTACCTTTAACTATTATTGAGAACTTTAATTATTCAACTTTTGGAATGTGTACTTTTCACCTTTTCGACTATAGGGACTATGTCTTTTACTCTCTGGAACTTTCTTATGTACCTAAGTGTCTACATAGAGTATAATTATAGTAAATTGTAATTCAATTTGCTACAC
This sequence comes from Cephalopachus bancanus, assembly GCA_027257055.1. Lineage (NCBI taxonomy): Eukaryota > Metazoa > Chordata > Mammalia > Primates > Tarsiidae > Cephalopachus > Cephalopachus bancanus. Next base: position 126,603 of record JAPVLO010001663.1, on the reverse strand, counting down.
TTCTCTCAGAAAGAGGAACAGAATAGATTTTAAGATATGTGTTCATGGAACTCTTGGAGGTCGTCTGTGGCTGACACCATCTGATGTTGAGTCCATTTTCCCACCTCCCTGATCAGCTTCTGCCTTCACCCCCGCAGAAGGAAGAGGTTCCTCCATCACTGGTGGCCTGGGTATGTCAGAGGCTGCTGTTACCAGGTGTGACAGGAAACTAACCTCCCCGAGACTTCCGGCATTGGGACTGTCTGACCCCTGGACTTACAAAAAATAATTCCCATCTTCTAATGAGTGCTTTTTTCAGATTTTGGGTTTTGAGGGTACTCCCATAGCCTCTCTCATGTTCTCTCTGGTGCAGGGTCACTGAAGACCAAGTTTTCTTGCCCACCCTGTTTGAAATCATTCCATAGCAGCTTGCTCTATGACTGCAACATGGTGAAAGCTTTCCAAGGCGGATTCCCTTTTGGCTGCCCAGCATTGGAATGTCCTCCCTATATTTGAAGAGTATCTCATCTTATGAGTATTGTTGGGAGAACAAGTCCACCTCCCCTACAGAAGCTGAACTCAGGAAAATGGGGCAGCTTTCAACCATCCAAACAGATTCCTTCTTCCTTATCCCTTTGGAGTCAGTATCTGGGGGTATGGTGGAGGCTCCCCTAGCCAGATGAACTGGCCTGGGCTTTGAGTCAAGAAATACATAAGGACCATCACGATGTTCTTCAGGCAGTCCTAGACACATTTGGGGTCCTGGGCTCAGTGGCAGTGACAAACCCATCCTATCAGGGTGATTCTGGCCATCGATACCAGCTCCACCCATCAGTCATGCCTCTTCAGTTCTCCCGTGGTTCCCAATGCTCTTCTGTAAATATCTTTTCAGCTTAAATCAGCCAGAGTCAGTTTCTGTTGCTGGCAGCCAAGGGCCCTGTCTGATTGTATACAGTATAGTGTAGTAGCTAAGAGCTCTGGTGTGGAGCCTGATTTGGGGGTTCCCCACTATCTCTTTGCCTGTCTGTGGGGCCTCAGGTATTGGCTTCCTCTTTGGGAAAATTAGGTAATGATGGTAATTCTACCTCTATGAAATTTCCATTAAATAATTAAATATATTCATTAAACAATTAAATGTCATATTAGTTTGTTAAGGCTACCATAACAAAGTACCACAGACTAGATGGCCTAAACAACAAAAATTCATTTTATAACCATTCTGGAGACTAGGACTCTGAGATCCAAGTGCTGGTGGAATTGTTTTCTAAGATCTGCTTCCTTGGCTTATATTGTATATGGCCTTCTTGTTTCAGTGTCTGCACATGATCTTCTCCTTGGGTCTTTATCCTAATCTCTTTTTATAAGTACACCAGTCATACTGGATTAGGGCTCACCTGTCTGACCTCGTTTTCACTTAATTATCTCTTTAAAGGTCCTGTCTCCAAATATAGTCACATTTTAAGATACTGGGGATTTGATGGGACACAATTCTGCCGATAACAAGGTCATAATAAATGCTAAGAGTAAGGTGTAGTGTCTGACACGCTGGAAGCATTCAGTCAACATTAAATACCATCATATTCTTCATGGCTTGAAACTGAGTTTCAGAAATATCACCTCATGACTGAAGAATCACCTGCAGGACTGTGCTAGGTTAATGGAAATATGTTGTTGCTGTTGTTATTATTATTGTTTTTAGCTTTGGATACTTTATGATGTTGCAGAAGAACCTGGATGCACTAATGGTTCAAGTCTTACAAACAAATGGGAGATTGAACAATGCCCTCCTTGATGCGTGTTTAGCACTTGGTACCTTGTTGGCTCACTCCTGAGGATAAGGCAAAGAGGTCAGTTATTTTTCTTTGTTGGTTGGCCTCAACAATTGGGAGCCATGGAGGTCCACTGTAAAATGTATTGTTGAAATGATGGGCATTCACTCAGCTGTGTATCTAAGAGTTAATATGGCCAACCAAGCCAAAGGGGTGTCTTTCAGTCATGTGTGCTGATGGAAAAGCTGACTTCTGAGTTGGTCCTTTCGGGTCTTCACTCTCCTCTGAGCTTTATGGGAGGATCTATAGATGGTAGGTAACATTGGGCCTATCTTATGTGCCAGAATGATTTCCCAAATCTGACGTGGGACTCTTGAACACATTCCTGAGCATGCTCAGACAAGTCCTGAGAAACTAGCTCAAAAACTCGAGAGGCCTACTGCAGATGCCTGAGACCTGAGCGTCATGCTTTCTCTTTTTTTCTTTTTAATCTCCCAATGACAAAAGCCATACAGATGCACACATTTTCTACAGAAATGAAAAGCAAATCAGGAGCAAATTATAAAACGCTTGTGATTCCTCATACTTTGTTTCCAAAAATAAGCCGAATTCAAAATGAAGTATATTAGAGTCTCGCTGTTCTAATAACAGTCTTTATGATTTGGGACTGTGTTCAGAAGCAAGGTTTAAATATGAGTCCTCCTGGTATTTCCAGGAATCTGCCCTCTAAATGGACTCAGAGATGAATGCTGGTTGTATCCATACTCACTCAGTGAGCTCCGAAGCGTGCTAGCACTGCACTCTCATTTTCTGAATATTTAACATCCCACAAATGCATTTGATGTACAATCTGAAGGCATAGCCTTTTGAGCTTCCCCATAAAATGCATTGTCAAAATGATGGGCTACTCACTCAGCTGTGTATTGAGGATTTGAAATCAAATGTCATAGTCCAGTTATAAGGAATCTCAGAACAAGTCAGGTATGGCTGTAGGTAGAAATTGAAAGCTTCAGATACACAGAAAGTGAATAATTAGAATCCTGAAAATGCAGTGTCCTTAAGCAATATCTCTATCTATCTGTCTGTCTATCTATCTATCTATCTATCTATCTATCTATCTATCTATCTATCTATCTAATCTATCTGTCCTCTATAATCTATCATCCTCCATATATGTAAGAAAGATACAAATTATATCAGCTTATGACTAGTACCAGAATTATTATTAGGAAGGGAGCTTAAGATACTACTGTGATAAGCTCTTTGATGAAAATCTAAAACCATGAAGGTATTGGATGGTAAAGTACAAAAAGATAGCTAATAAGTTTTATTATAAAGAAATGCAAAGGAAAACGGATGAGAGGAATGAGAAGAGATGAGGAATGTAGAGCAATGTTGCTACAGTCTGAGTTGTGGGAATAAACAGAGGACTTCTAAGAATGGAATGTTGCCATTATATTTTTAAAAATTATCTTTAAATTGTGCAATATAACATGCATGCAGAAAACAGCATAAAACATAAATGCTTGTTTTAATTAATAATTTAACAACCCCCAATCATGTCCAAGATTGAGAATGAAAATGTTCCAGGAACCCAGATAGGTCCTTCCTGGGTCACAACTCCTGCTGCCTTACCGGCACACCCACTGCCCTCATTTTGTGATGAATTTTTTTCCTTGTTTTGACTTTTAAATTTAAAAAATATAGCTTCTTATGTTCTGGAAAAATTTACATATAATGCAATGCTTAGATCTTAAGTGTTCGATTTGATGAGTTTTGACAAATGTGAAACCAACACACCAATCAAGAAATAAAATATTTCACTCACCCCAGAAGGTTTCCCCTTGCCCTTTCCTGGTCACTCTTCCACCTGCTTGATGCCATTACATCTCTGATTTCTGTAACTGTGGATTCTATTTTTCAGTTCTTTAACTGCATGGAAATGAATCATACAATGTGTTCCCTTTTGTTTCCCTGTTCAACACTTGTTTGAGATTAATCCATGTTGTTGTATGACTTAGTCTATCTTTATTACTGTATAGTATTCACTGTATGAACATACCACAGCTTTTTTCCCAGTTATCTTGGTAATGATATTTTAGTTGTTTTCTATTTTGGCTATTTTGAATAAAGGTGCTATACACATTCTTGTATAATTCCTTTGGGGGAAATATATGCTTTTTAAAAAATCTTGGATAAATACATAGGAGCAGAATTGTGGGGGCATAGGTTAGAAACAAGCTTGACATTGTAAGAGACTGCTAAACAGTTTTCCAAAGAAGTTGTATCATTTTGCTCTGCTACCAGTTGTTCTATTTCCTCCCCAAAATTGGTATTATCAGTCTTTTAAATTTAGGTATTGCAGTGAGTACGGAGTGGTGTCTCATAATGGTTTTAATTCACATTTTTCTGATGAATGATGATAATGAGCAACTTTTCACAAGCTTTTTGCCTATTCATGTATCTTCTTGTGTGAAGAGTTTACTCAGATACTTTTTCCCATTAAAAATAAATGGTGATTGCAGGGTCATATGGAAGGTCAATTTTTAGAGCTTTCAGGAATCACACATATACACGATGGAATACTACGCAGTCATAAAAAAGAACAAAATCATGAATTTCGCAGCAACCTGGATGGAACTAGAGTCTATAATACTGAGTGACCTCTCACAGAAACAAAGATCAGAATATCACATGTTCTCACTCATATAATGGACCTTGAACATCCAATGTAATAATATAAGAAAATGACTGACGGTACTGGGAAATTATGGGGGGGGAGGGGGATGGGATTAACAGTAGCTAATATCTATCTGGGACTGGGAAAACACCTCTTATCAACAGGGTGCCTGAATGAAACGTAATTGTACACCTAACCCTTAACTGTACCCCACAAAACGATAATAAAAAATACTGACTAATTATATAAAAAAAGGTTTTTTTGGTTTTATTCTTGATTTGCAAGAGTGTTTGTATATGTTCAGTACAAATCTTTAGTCAGAGATGTTTATGGTAATTATTTCCTCCCAGTCAGCTTGCCTTTTAATTTTCTTAAAAAAAAATTCTTGCTCTCAGAGCAGAAGATTTTAATTTTCATAAAGGTTAGTTTATTATTATTTTCTTTTATGGTTTACATGTTTTGTGACATGTTCATTTATTTCCCCCAAATTGATATTCAGATGTTCAAGTACCTTTTGTTGAAAAGACCATCTTTTTCTCATTGAATTATCCCAGCACTTGGTGGAAAATCAATTCACTATATACCTATAGGTCTATGTCTGGGCTTTCTATTCCATTCCATTTATTTGCATGTCCAACCTTAAGCCAATGTCACATTCTTGATGAATAAGTTTTATGTATTGAAATCAAGTAATATTAGCCTTCCAATTTCTTCCTCTTTTTCTTTCTTTTCTTTTCTGGTTTTTTTTTTTCTTCTTGTAATTTCTTTTTCAAATCAGGGTCTCACTCTGTTGCAGAGGCTGGAGTGTAGTGGCATGATCACAGCTTACCAGAGCTTCCAACTCCTCCTGTGTCAGCTTCCTGAGTAGGGGGGACTACAGGAACACGCCATCACACCCAGCTAATTTTTTAAGTTTTTTGTAGAGATGAGGTCTCACTATGTTGCCCAGGCTGATCTTGAATTTCTAGGCTCAAGCAATTCTCCTGCCTCGGCCTCCCAGAGTGCTGGGATTATAGGCATGAGCCACTGTACCTAGCCTTGTTCTTCTTTTTAAAAATTGTTTTGCCTATTCTAGGCCCTTTGCATTTCCAAATACACTGTAGAATCAACTTGCAAAATTCTATAGAAATGTCTAATGGGATTTCGATTGGGATTGCACTGAATCTATAGATTAACTTGGGGAAATTTGATATTTTAACAATATCCAAGTATTTAATTCATTAACTTTATATATTTATTTACTTAAGTCTTCTTTACTCTGATTTTGTAATTTTGTAAATTTTGTGAATTTTACAGCATTAGTTTTCAACATAGAGGTCTTACATACAGTTTGTTAAATTTATTCCTCATATGTAATTTTTTTTTGTTTAAAAATTTATTTTCCAACTATTAGTTGCTGGTATATAGAAATACAATTTATTTTCATACAGTGTTCTTTTATCCTGTGATCTTGCTAAATCACTTAATAGTTCTACTACCTTTGTTTTTGGATTGTTTGAAATTTCTCTATGCATCATCTGCAAACAAAAGTTTTATTTCTTCCTTTCCAATTTGTATGCTTTTATTATTATTTTTTCTTGTTGCACTGTCTAAGAACTCTAGTACAATGTTGAACGGAAGTGACGAAAGTGAAAATTCTTGCTTGTTTCCAATGTAAGGGGGAACGCATCCAGACTTTTACCATTAAGTATAATGTTAGCTGTAGTTTTTTCATAAATGATGTCGATGCTTGGGGGACTCTCCTATTCCTACTTTGTTGAAAGCGCTTTTAAAAAACCACAAATTAATAAATAAAATTGGCTGGGCTCAGTGGCTCAGCCTGTAATCCCAGCACTTTGGGCGGCTGAGGCAAGTGGATTGCCCGAAACTGCGGGTTCGAGACTCACTCGGGCAACTTAGCGACACCTCGTCTCTACAATAAATCAAAAACTAGCCGGGCGTGATAGTGCATGCCTGTAATTCCAGCTACTTGGAAGGCTGAGGCAGAAGGATCGCTGGAGCCCAGCAGGTTGAGGCTGTGGTGGCCGAGAGCGGCCACTGCACTCCAGACTGGGTGACAGAGTGAGACTTCAATTAAAAAAAAAAATTAATAAAGTTTTGTTAAGTGCTTTTTTTCACATCTATGCAAATTATCATATAGTTATGCTCTTTTATTCTGTTAATGGTAAATTATACTGATTGATCTTAAAATGTTAAACCAAACTTGCATGAGTTAATTCCAACTGATTACGCTTTAGTTTCCTTGTTATTTATTACTGAATTCAATTTACTTAACAAAAGACTTTTGTATGTATGTGTGTAAATGATATGTGCCTATAGTTTTCATTTCTTGTAATATCTTGCCTGGTTTTGGCATGTGTAAGACAGGCCTCATAAAATGAGTTGGAAAATAACTCCTCTTTTTCTATTTTTCAAAATAATGTGTAGAGTTGGCATTATTTCTTTCTTAAAGTTATGCTGGCATTCACCAATGAAGTCATTTATAGCTGAAGTTTTCTTTATGGAAAGACTTTTTAAAATTGTCAACTCAATTTTTCGGCAGTTACAGAGATAGTCAGATGTTCTATTTTTTTCTTGTATAAATTTTGTTATTTGTGTTTTTCAAGGAATTTAAGTTCTTGTAGTAAATATTATTTGTTTAATATTTAAAATGTCCTTAACAATGTTCTTTTATTTTTGATATTGGTAATTTGTATGTTCTGATTTTCTTAATGACTTAAGCTAAAAGTTTATTAATTTAATAATTTTTTTCAAAGAAGCAGGTTATGGTTTCATCATTTTTTTCTGTTGTTTGTTTTCAATTTTATTAATTTCCATTCATATGTATTATTTACTTCCTTCTGCTTATTTTTGTTCTAATATGCTTTTCATGATCTACCTTAAGCTGGAAACTTAGGTCACTATTATTAAATCATTATTATTATTAATTTTGGAGTAAAAGTCTCACTCTGTTGCCCAGACTAGAGTACAGTGGCATGCTCATGGCTGTCACAGCCTCAACCTGCTGGGCTCAGGCAATCCTTCCACCTCAGCCTTCCAAGTAGCTGGAACTATAGACACGTGTCACCATGCTTGGCTAGTTTTTGATTTATGTTAAAGGCAAAGCCTTGCCAAGTTGCCCAGGCTGGTCTCAAACCCCTAGGCTCAAGCAATCCTTTCGTCTCAGCCTTCCAAATTGCTGCGATTATAGACATGAGCCACTGCACCTAGCTATTAGATGTTTTCATATAAGCATTTACATTATAAATTTTCTCTAGGCACCATTTTAGCATTATGCCACAAATTTTGATATGTTGCATTTATCATTCATTTTGAAATATTTTCATATATCTCTTATTTTCTTTTTCTTGAACTCATGGAATACTTGGAAGTGTGTTGTTTTATTTCTATATGTTTAGAAATTTTCCAGATTTCTTTTTCTTACGGGTTTCGAATTCAATTTCATTGTGGTTAGTCTGTGTGACTTCAATAGTCTGTATGACTTCAATCCTTCTGTATTTACTAAGACATACTTTATAACCAGCTCTTGGCTTCTGTTGGTGAACGATCCACATGCATTTATAAAGAATGTGATTCTGCTATTTTGGGTTACAATGCTCTATCAACATCAAGTATGTTATGTTGGTGTGTAGTGTTGTTTAGGTCTCCTACATCTTTACTAATTTTCTGTCTACTTGTTCTATTAGTGTCACATTTTAAGTTGGTAGCATTTTCACAACATAATGATCTCCATCTTTCTTAACACAAATGCCATTTCTGTATTTTTTAATGAACTAAACCAATTTAAAATGCTAAGTTTTAATGCAATAGAAAAATTAGATGCATGAAGACAGGCACCTAAATTGAACCATCTTAGAAATCTCAGATAGCAAGAGCCTGAATTTGCCATGAAATATCTGAACCTTCTTAAAAAAAAAAATAGAGAAACCTCAGAGAGGTAACTGGACTATTATATAACATGTGGAATGTGCTTAAAATCAGCCTTATCTAGAATTCAAATGACCGAGTGATACGAACGAATATTATTATTTTGACAATCTAAATATTATTATTATTATATTTGACACGCCAAATATTATTATTATTTTGAGTTGGAGTCTCACTCTGTTGCCCAGGCTGGAGTGCAGTGGCACACTCATGGCCATGCAGCCTCCACCTGCTGGGTTCAGGCGATTCTTCCTCCTCAGCCTTCCAGGTGGCTGGAACTACAGGCATGCGCCACCACGCCCAGTTACTTTTTTGAATCTTGGCGAGATATGAGGTCTTGCCAAGTTGTCCGGGCTGGTCTTGAATCCATGAGCTCAGGCAATCCTCTCACCTCGGCCTCCCAGAGTGCTGGGATTATAGATGTGAGCCACCGTGCCCGGCTCCAAATATTTTTAAAGATATTTTTTAGGAGCAATTTTTGGTTCACAGTAAATATTTTTTATTAAAGCATCTACCAGGTTGTAAACACTGTTAAAGCATTGAATCACAATGGTAAAGAAACTTAGTCCCTGTATGATTCAGGGTTCTCCAGAGATATAGAATCAATATGATACATACAGATATGTAAAAAGAGATTTATTATGAGGGATTGGCTTAAGCAATTACAGATGCCGAGAGGTCTCCTGATCTGCCATCTGTAAGAGGAAGGCCCAAGAAAGCCTGTGATATAGTTCTAGTCCAAATCTGAAGGTCAGAGAACTAAGGGAGCCAATGGAACATACATATATATGTATATCTACATTACAATTTTCTTCATTCATCTTTCAGTGGATACTTAGGTTACTTCCATGTCTTGGTTGTTGTGAATAATGCTACAATGAACATGGGTGTGCAGACATCGCCACACATGCTGATTTCATTTTCTTTGGATATATATCCAACAGAGGATTGCTGGGTACAAAGTACTTTTTATTTGTCATGGAGGTAATAATGAATATGCGCCAGAAATCATATGCTTGCTCTTCCATATTTTGGAGTCAGCGAAGAGTGCTGTAAGTATGGTACCTAAAATTAGGAACTGAAGAAACATCAGAAGTAGAAAGAAGTAACTAAAGGGAAATACTTCAGAAATCAAGGTCAGGCTTTTCCTGGATGTGGCTGTAGACTCACGTCGGAAAGAACTTGGGAAGAAAGTTCCTGAGTTAGATAGCATCCACTGAAATGGAAATACACACTCTGCCAGACACCAGAAAATGAGACCCATCTGCTGGTTAGCATTCCTCTGGTTAAAGACTCCCTCTTCGCAGAAGCTTTTGCACCCATTAACAGGCAATGGATTCTAAAATATACAGGTTCTAGGACTAGGATATTAGTGGCTTTAGGGACAACTTAAAATTATGACAGTGAACTTTCCTAGGTAAAATGTGATTTTTCCTAGCTTAGTGAAAACGTGACTTTCCTTAAAGAGTTGTTTCCGAATGTTGATTCATGAAACAAAGTGAGAGGGATAAAAAAATCTAGCCGTCTTATTCGAACCATGAATATGCAAATTATTGGACATTTTTTCTTATTAAAAAAAGGAAGGTAGCAAAAGAAGCCAAGATGAAATCACATGTAAAGGTCACAGGAACTTTACTGTGTGTTTGGGACTCGTTTTCATACCTCCAAGCACTCATCTCACTTTCTGACGATAGTAGCCTTTGCAATGAGGGGATTCAGGTCACTGATGTGTCACAATCACCTTAGGGACCCATTGCGGTGACTACTTAGTCCTTCGTGTGGCTGGAAGACAGGTCTGAAAGTGTCCTGCCTAGTACCCACTCCCCACCTCACATCCATGCCACATATCTCTTGTCTTTTGTCTCTGGCATCACTATTGTCAGTGAGGAGTGACATAGAGGTTCCATCAGGGCCATGCATGTCCAGACACAAATTTTGGGGTCAATGAGGCTCTGGCGAGTGAGCTTTGACAAAGGGGGATGGAAACTGAAGCAACTATTCTTCTCCCCTCCTGTCTCTGGGTGGACAGTTTGGACTTGCAGTCACTTCAACTTAGAGTTTCTCTAAAACTGTCCTGCAAGACTGCAATCAGGGTTCAACACCCCCAAGCAATACCTGCAATTGAGGGTTCCTCCCTGGGAGACTGCAGCCTGTCAGCATGGCTCAAGAGTTTGTCAACAGCAAAATCCAGCCTGGGAAGGTGGTTGTGTTCATCAAGCCCACCTGCCCCTACTGCAGAAGGACCCAGGAGATCCTCAGTGAGTTGCCCATCAAAGGAAGGCTTCTGGAATTTGTTGATATCACAGCCACCAACAACATAAATGAGATTCGAGATTATTTGCAGCAGCTCATGGGAGCAAAGACAGTGCCTCGAGTCTTCAACGATAAAGATTACATAGCGGGTTGTACTGATCTCGTGAACATGCAGAAGAGTGGAGAGCTGCTGACATGGCTGAAGCAGATCAGAGCACTGCAGTAATCACAGACCCCACATTGACATACTCCCTCAAGAGCTGGATGACAACAGATGATGACTGGAGGAATTTGGGACACAAAGAGCTTTTTTCTTCATTGGCTCAGTGTTGAAAAGTGAACCAACTTGCCCTTAGCCACAGGGCCAAGAAGGTTGATGGACCATCTTGGTCTTCTTCTGGATTTATCCTTTGGATTTCAGAAGACCATGACAAGTTTTGTCCTGGAATTCACTCACTGACCCAAAAGTTGTTCTTTTTCCTTGCACGTGTCTCTTGCTAACCATTTTCCAGGTAGTGGCATGCCCCTCCCTCCAAGCTAGTGCTTCTCAATCATGTTCATCCAGACGTCCCCCTACCCCAGGATGGATCTACAGTTGGTTTTCTGCGCCTGCCAATCTGATGAAATTATTTTGCTGCTTGACTCTGTGGAATTTGTATTATGAAATCAGTGGGTATTTTGAATGTGTTTTCCAAACTATCTGTATCTCCCCAGTCAACCCTATCCCATCCCACTCACCCTGAGAATCACTTTTCTGTACCAGCGTTCTTGACCTTGCTGTCTCACAGATCACATGGGAAATGATCAACAATCCCATGAAAGGTCTAAGGGCCCAATTTAAGAAAGTATATGGAGAGTTAAGCAAGGTTAGTCTTCACCAGGGGTCACGTGGGTCAGAGGCACAAGTTCAGGGGCTGCGACCGGGTATGGTGGCTCATGCCTGTAATCCCAGCACTTTGGGAGGCTGAGGTGGGAGGATTGCTTGAGCCCAGACGTTCAAGACCAGGCTGGGCAACATAACAAGACTTCGTCTCTACAAAAAGTGAAAACAAATACAGATGCTGCAGTCATGTGGCAACACTGTTATTTAAGATGGTTCTCCGGGTCATCCTGAACAACCATGTATGAATTTGACGTAGATTACCAGCAAAATTAAGGCATAAGATGCAAAACATTATCATAGGAAACTTGCCTTCCCAAGAATGTATCTGGGAGAACTCCAAAACTTAAGCATCCCTTATCATGAATTTTGTCTGCTCTAGAATTGTAAAATTGTTAATTTCCTCCTTCAGTCTCTAGTGAGAATCGTTCACTTATTTTCTAATAAAGAAGTACCTATTAAGAAAAAAAAAAGACTACAATCAACTGGTCCCAGGGTTGTGGTCAGTAGGTGATGGGTTCTTTCAAACTGCTATCTACCCATCCTGGTTACGTCTAGACCTATAAATACTTGACAAAGATTTACAAATGAATAACTTTAAAACATTTCATAGATATTTGGAACATGTCACTGCAGCAGTGAAATGTATATATATGAACATATATATTCTGAATATATGTGCCTACACATATGTATACTTATGTATGTATTCAAAACTGATAGACTTTAGCTTGTCAATTCAGTTATCCTTTCTCCTTTTTGGCAAATTACAATTTGCAAGAACTGCCATATCTGTTGATTATTGTATTGACTAATGCTAATTCGGGGGTTGAGGTGGTTGTTTTTTCTACTGTAGGTCCATTTTAGTAAAACCCCTCTCAGCCAGGCGTAGCTCACGTCTGTAAACCCAAGCACTTTGGGAAGCCAAAGCAAGAGGATTACCTGAGCCTAGGAGTTTGAGACCAGCTTGAACAACACGGTGAGACCTTGTCTATTAAGGAAAAAAAATTAGCTGGGCGTGATGGTGTGCACCTGTAGTTCCAGCTACTTGGAAAACAGGTAGAAGTCTTGCCTGAGCCCAGCAAGTAGAGGTTGCAGCCCAGCATGCACTCCAGCCTGGATGACAGAGTAAGACTCTGACACAAAAACAAAACAAAACAAAAAAATCACCTCTCTGGGAGATACAGTGTATCTGCTAGTAGTTGAAGCTGGATCTGGGCTTGTGGTCCCTGCCTGTGCAGTCCACAAGCCATGCTCCTCCTTCACACATGCTCCTTGTAAGTGATCGAAGTTCAGCTCTTCTTCCTGGCAGTCCTCGGTGCTAGAGTAACTGGTTCCCAAGGAGGAACAAGACTGGAGTCTGGCTGTCTGGAGCACCATGCACTCACGTTTAGTGATAAGTAAACAGAGATTTTTGCTCTTTGTTTAGAAAACTGTATTTATAAACTCAGTTTTTGATTCTTTGGCTTCATCCTTTAGAATAGGACAGGATTTTACATTTGCATTAAATATAAGCCACAAGCTCAAAGACAGATCTAGTTGGATTTTATAGTGTGGAACCACAAGTATCATGTTTACTGTAGTTCCCCTTCATTTCTCCAGAGGGGTAAACTGAGTCTTAGCGAGGATCACAGGCTTGCTTACAGCTATCTACACAGCCACTACCAGAGCTAGGCCTGAAATCCACTCTTCCAATGACCAGTTCACAGTTTTTCAGTCACAAAGACTGTGTCTTTTGATTTTGTTTGTGTTCTAGGACATGTTAATACAATCTTGTATCTTTTCAGTTGACTCAGTATTCTGTAGTGTTAAGGGAGAATCTTTAAAAGAGAGTTTAACCATGATTCTTACACTGATATAAAACAAACACATTGTCAAAGATTCTCCTTAGCTCACTAATGAATGAGGGAACCAGTAAGATGTTATAACTTGTTCAAAGGAGAATTCAAAATACCACGTATATTGAGGCAGGTGAGGGATGTAGAAATGATTGTCCACATACAGTTGATCCTTGAACAACATGGGTTTGAACTACATGGGTCTCCTTGTGTGTGGATTTTTTTTTTTTTGAGTTGGAGTCTCACTCTGTCGCCCAGACTGGAGTGCAGTGGCTGCTCCCGGCCACCGCAGCCTCGACCTGCTGGGCTCCAGCGATCCTTCCACCTCAGCCTTCCGAGTAGCCGGAATTACAGGCATGCACTACCATGCCCAGCTGATTTTTTTGATTTATTGTGGAGATGAGGTCTCGCTGCCCAGGCGGGTCTCGAACCCACGGGCTCAGGCAATCCACTCACCTCAGCCTCCCAAAGGCGCGGGATTACAGGCTGAGCCACCGAGCCCGGCTGTGTGTGGATTTTTTTCAAAAAATATTTTAGAAAATTTTTTGGAGAGTTTCAGCAACTTAAAAAACTTGCAGATGAATCATGTAAAAATATAGAAAAAAATTAAGAAAAAATGAGGCATGTAAAAAATACATAAAACATATGTAGCCATTTGTTTGTTGTATCATTTGCTACCATGAAATATACACAAATCTATTACACAAAGTTAAAATTTACCAAAACGTATGTATACAAACACAGACTGTATGTGATGACATTCCAATTGAGAGAAATGGAAACAAACATAAAGATGCAGTATTAGGCTGGGCTCAGTGGCTTAGCCTGTAATCCTTGCCTGAGACCGCTGGTTTGAGATCAACCTGGGCAACTTGGCTAAACTTCATCTCTATAATACATCAAAAATTAGCTGGGCGTGGTAGTGCACGCCTGTAGTTCCAGCTACTTGGAAGGATGAGGTGGAAGGATCCCTGGAGCCCAGCAGATCAACGCTGGGGCGGCTGTGAGCATGCCACTATACTCCACTCTGGGCAATGGGGTGAGACTCCAACTTTAAAAAAAAAAGATGCAGTATTAAATCATAACTGTGTAAATTAGCTGTGGTACACACTGTACTGCTGTGATAATTTAGTAGCCACTTCCTGCAGCTATTGCCATGAGCTCAATTGTGAGTATCCACTTAAAGAATCATGTGCCACGGCTCATCTCCACGTGCGCATTTAGTCTCTCTAGTAACGTGCATATGGCAGTAAAAAGCGATCTCTTGTGGTTCTCGCATATTTTTCATCATGGTGAGTGAATACCATAAACCCTGAATAACATCTGGGACTTATAAGAAGTGCCACTAGTAATGCTGGAAGTGCTCCCAAAAAGCAGAGAGAAGTCATGACATGACACGACAAAACTGAATTCCTAGATATGTACTATAGACTGAGGTCTGCCGCTGCAGTTGCTGCCATTTCAGACAATTTGTCTTGTAAACAAAGTAAATTTACCATGTCAGTGTATTTGCTAAACCTCTCCAGATTGGACTGGTTTCTGTATCTTTTCAAGAAGAAAAAGGAGAAAAGAATGCCCTTGTGGCCCCAAATAAAGGAAGAAGAGAGACTCTAAGTCTGGACTGTATTTGAAGTCAGTACAGTACTGCAAATGTACTTTCTCTTCCTTATGATTTCCTTAATAACATTTTCTTTTCTCTAGCATACTTTGTTGTAAGAATACAGTATGCAAAACATATCATGAAATATATGTGTCAATTGGCTATTTTTGTTATGCATAAGACTTCTGATCAACAGCAGGCTATTAGTAGTTCAATTCTGGGAGAGTCAAAAGTTATATGTGAATTTTAGACTGCACAAGGGAGGGATCAGAGCCCCCAACACCAAGTTGTTCAACAGTCAACTGCAGATGCAAAATGGATTGCTAATCAATTGTACCCCCACCAGACTCAACAAATTTGCATCTATCTAGGCAAAAACAGTTTGCTTTAGAATCAATTTTCTACTTATAGAGTTGTAAAACAGCTCAAAGATTGTTCATAGGGGCTTTCCCAGGAAGGACACGTGGCAATTTTTTTTGTTTTCCATTTTTACCATTTCAAGATCTTACAATTTTTTTCTAGCAGTAGTAGGAACTGATAGCTATGAAATAAGAGCCCAAAGTAACAGTTTTCCAAACAAAAGTTTCCTTGTGATTATGTTTTCTTATATGCATCTTATTCACTTTATCAGAAATCTGACTTTATTTTTATATATTTGTTTTAGAGTTCTTGGGTACAAGTGAGGATTTGCTATATAAGTAGACTGCGTGCAGGTGAAGTTTGGGCTTCTAGCTGGTCCTCACTTTCCCTGGTAGTGGACCAAGTACCCATTGTGTTGTCATGTGTCCCCATATCTTCTCTTTCCTCCCTCTTTCCCTCCCCTAGCAGTGCTGAGCGACTGCCAATCCCACCCTTGTGTTAGTGTGACTAGTGTTCAGGGCCCACTTATGAGTAAGAACATGCAACATTCATACAGGCAGCCAACAGACACATGAAAAAATGCTCAGTCTCACTAATCATCATAGAATGCAAATCAAAACTACAGTGAGATACCACCTAACTCCGGTAAGGATGGCTATTATTAATAATTCAAAAAACAATAGGTACTGGTGCGACTGTGGAGAAAGGGGATGATTCTACACTGTTGGTGGGAATGTAAGCTAGTTTAATCTCTATGGAAAGCGGTGTGGCGATTTCTAAAAGAACTAAGAATTGATCTTCCATATGATCCAGCAATTCCTCTCCTAGGAATATACTCGGAGGAACATAAATTGCTCTACCAAAATGACAACTGCACATGCATGTTTATTGCCGCACTATTCAAAATAGCAAAAACATGGAACCAACCCTACTGCCCATGGAAAGTGGAATAATACAAAGTGTGGTACATATACACAATGCAGTGTTATGTAGCCATAAAGAAGAACAAAATCATGGCCTTTGCAGCAGCCTGGATGCAGTTGGATAGTTTACTAAGTAAACTATCACAGAAATAGGAATCTGATTTTAAAAGTCATCCAGTTTGCAGAGAAATACTATTTAACTCCTCTCCTTTCTCCCAGTTTTTATAATAGGGTTTATAATCATGTTGAGACCAATTAAGTGATTTTTTTAGTCTTGGTGGAATGACTTTATACTCATAGTAATGACCTAGGCTGGTTCTCCCTCAAATGTAGCCCACCCTTAGAATCCCTCTTCTTTTGTTAGTTGGGGCCACAGGGACATTCCCTTCTCCTTTTCCTTCTCGGGCAGATACTTAAACCTAAACCTGAGAAGCTTAGCAAGGTTTCCCCTTTGCAACTAGCCTAACTCTAACCAGGTGGTTCATTATAAATAAATCCTTCCTTATTTCTGAGTGGGTCCAAGCAACTTAGTCTAGACCTTGGCCTTGGTACTTGTGTTCATTCACAATGATGGGTCTAGTGTCTGTTCCCCTTCCATTCATGACCCTGCCTTGCTGGGACTTGATGTCTCCACCCAGGGACCCAAATCTAACAAATCTCTGTGCTCTCCTTCCTCCACCCAGACCAGTGTTAACTTCTTGCCTGATGTTTGACTATTTCCCATCCCACATCAACATGACTCCTCCAAAATCTTGCCTTACAATTCCCGAACCACATCTGGATATTTCTGCCATGGTGGTTCTTGCTGAATGGAGCATCTCTGTAAGTTCCTCCAGCATCTGCCTTGTCTTAGGGCAAAGTACAAGGCCAAAGGCAAATCCTTTCTCCTGCACAGTCAACCATTCCTGCCAGAACCTGAGGTTGGGATTGAATCATGAGATAAAGTGGAAGGATAATTAGCAGTTCAGGATCTCATAAATGTATTGTGCTTCAGAAACAGTCATGAAAACCAAGTGGTTAAGGTGAGGATACAGCTCATTAACGTTCATTACACAGATACTTGACAAGCACCTACAATGAGCCTGCACACATAGGCTTATTATCCTTAACCCTTAGAACATAGAAGTGATCTAGGCTATACAAGGAATTCAAATGTGCCGAAAGGGAAAAAACCAAACAGCCCCATTACAAAGTGGGCAAAAGACATGAATAGACACTTCTCAAAAGAAGATATATGGGCAGCCAACAGACACTTGAAGAAAGTGCTCACCTCACTAATCATCAGAGAAATGCAAATCAAAACCACATTGAGGTATCACTTAACCCCAGTGAGAATGGCCCTCATTAATAAAACAAACAACAGATGCTGGCTAGAATGCGGAGAAAAAGGAACACTTTTACACTGCTGGTGGAATGTAAACTAGTGCAATCTCTTTGGAAGACAGTGGCAATTTCTGAAAGAACTCGAAATTGACCTTCCATATGACCCAGAAATTCCCCTATTGGGAATATACCTCAAATCATTCTACAAAAAAGATACCTGTACACGTATGTTTGTTGCAGCTCTATTCACAATAGCAAAAACATGGAACCAACTATGCTGCCCATTGAAGCTGGACTGGATTAAAAAAAAGATGTGGTATATATACACAATGGAATATTATGCAGTCATGAAGAAGGACAAACATATGGACTTCACAGCAACTTGGATGGATTTAAAGTCGATCATACTCAGTGATCTATCACAGAAGCAAAGAACAGAGTACCATATGTTCTCACTCATAAGTGGACTTTTAACAATTATCCTAATACTATAAGAAAAGGATTGGCAGTAGTGGGAAACTGCCAGGGGTTGGGGGGTGAGATTGGCTGTTGAGGGATACTGCTAGGGAAGGGAAGGGCACACCTCATCAACAAGGGTACCTACATAATCAACATTTGCATACCTAACCCTGAATTGTATCCCACATTTCAAAAATAAAAATAAAAAATAAATAGAAGTGTTGGGTGTGAATTGTTTAAGTATAGCTACACACCAATACCAGCAGTGTGACCCAAGGTAAAACTGCATCTCAGAATTCTATTTTTTAAAAAATAAGATGCATAAAATTAAAATTATTGATTTGTCTAGGTGTATTTGTAATCTGGCTAAGTATACTGTATAAACTCTGTTCATGAAAATGATTTAATCATTTTAGCTCAGTGGTGGAATAGCACAGTGGAAAATAACAATAGCACCAGCAGTATTAGTAATAAAACCCTGAGATGGTCATTAGAGACAAGCCATAGAGAGATGAAAGTTGCTCTTCCTAAGGTCTTGGAGTCTGCTGGTTTAGAATTGCCAAAGGGGGCAATAATGTTCTATCTGCAAAGCTCTCAGGAAGCAGAGGAGCATGACTGGCTAGAGCCAGCTGCTCTATGAGGGATCTTCAGAATCAACGCTTTTCATGTGCTGATATACCAGACTCAAAGAGGGTATAAATCTGTACTTTTCCTGGTTCATTTAAATAGTGCTTATTAGAAAAAATCAGATACAATTTCAGATATAACACTAGATATTCTGCTTTAGACACCATTCTCTCTCTTTTTTTCCTAAGAGATGGATCTTGCTCTGTTCCCCAGGTTGGAGTGCAGTGGTGCAATTATAGCTTACTGCAACCTCGAATTCCTTGGCTCAAGCTATCCTCCTGCCTTGGCCTCTCAAGTAGCTTGGACTATAGGCATGCACCATCATGCCTGGCTAATTGTTTTAAAATTGTATTTTAAAGATAAGGCTATAGAGACCACTCTTAAGTGTGGCAGATGACTAGAGACCTTGGAGAGCTCTTCTAGGCAGTAGATGGTAATTTGGGGGTGGGAGGCCCAGGAGAGAAGCAGAGTGAAATAGTACACTGGATCAATCTTTATTTTTTTTTAAATCAAACAATTCCATAATTATTTCAGTTTAGTTAAATCTAGGATAAAACTCGTGCCACTTACTTTTGCATAGTATTCCAATGGGAATGTGGCTACAAAAGAGAGATGTAATTTTATCTGAAGATCTATTATTTAATATATAAATCCATGCTATGGTGGCAAATGGGATGGTTTCCAAGGCTTGGCTCTTGTAATATTTACTTTTAATAATGATGTACACAGTCTTTTGTTAGATAGACAGGTGCTTAGCACAATTAATGGCAAAGAAAAATAAGTTATTTTTAGACTCACTGGCTTTTTGACCTAAAATTTGAGTTAAATGTGCAGTGCTCCTGAGCCCGCGGGTTCAAGACCTGCCTGGGCAACTTGGCAAGACCTCATCTCTACAATAAATCAAAAAAATTAGCCAGGCGTGATAGCATGCACCTGCAGTTCCAGCAGTGGCCGGGAGCGTGCCGCTGCACTCCAGTCTGGGCGATGGAGTGAGACTCCAACTAAAAAAATAAAAAAATAAAAAATGTGCAGTGCTAGTTTAAGTTAATAACAAAACAGAACATTTTTTTAGTAGTGCATCTTATAAAAGAAGAAATAATGTTGTAGACATAGAGTCCAATGGATCTATGCAAAAGCCGGTGACTTTAATTTCTGTGCTAGTATGGGAAATGGTTCAATAAAATAGCTCTGAGCCCTCGATTATTACTTGATTATGGAATTTTCATTTTATGGAGTCAGCTCTCTAGAGGTCATTGGCAAATGAGAAAAGGCGATTGGGTTTCACACAGGTGCCCTTGCAGGTGCCTCGCTCAGTGGCTCAGGCATACTAGACTCTCAGAGCAATGAGGTGATGACAGGGGTGAAGGTTTTTCTCTGTCACCTGGGAATGTAACAAAATACCATGATGAAAGCTCAGCACAGCCTCTCTTTTCCTTCATCTCTGGACTCCAAAGGTAAATAATGCAGGTCCCTCCCCTACTGGGACTCTTTGTCATCAGATAGTGACTGCCCCATGCTGCCTCCCTCAGCTCTCCTATATAATTCCTCTCTCCTCATGGGCTCCCATCCTGCTTCTCCTAAACTTGGAAACACCGAAACTTTTACCTGTCTAGGAGAACCACCATGGGCCCTTTTCCCTGAAAGTGCTACTAATGAGTGACTTTTTTTTTGTGTGGTCACTTATACTTTTTCTTTTGTAATTCTTTGGTGTCATTATTTTTATACACTTCCCTTTTGAGCACTTTGTGTTTTTTTGTTTGTTCGTTTTGTTTTGTTTTTGAGTTGGAGTCCCACTCTCATCCAGATTGGAGTTTAGTAGCATGATCACGGCTCACCGCTGCCTCCAACTCCTGGGCTCAGGCAATTCTCCCATCTTTGCCTTCCAAAGTGCTGGGATGACAGATATGAGACACTGTGCCTAACCTCTTTATGGGCACTTTGATTTTTTTTTTTTTAAACATAGTAGTAATACTAGGGTTACTAGGTTTTGTGTCCTTGGTTTATCATGTCTGTTGAAAATATACTTTTTGCTTTTACATTTTATTTATGGAAGTTTTGCTCTCTTTTGTTTGCTTTATAAAAAAATGATTTTTTTGAACATTGTCAGAGCCAAACCTCTCTTAGGGGTTGGGTGTGCCTGGTCCTGGTAGAGTGGGCGCTTTTTATCCCCCCAAACAGCTACTTTGACTAATGTCTTTCAGGTTCCCGGAAAAAAATTGTCACCTCTTACCCCATGTCCTCAAAACAAAAGGTGATCATGTCTGACACTAGGATAGTGTGTACATTGTGCTGTTGCCAAGTCTACGGATATACACTGCTCTTGAATGGCGGGGGGGGGGGGGTCTGGGAGACAGAAGTGCTTTGGTGAGAAAAAGGACAGATTGATTACTTGGTTAATTCTGTTTATTGGAGGCTATGGATTCAATAAGTTCTGTATATTAAAGTGCAATTTTGCCTGGTACAGTGATTCATACCTGTGATCCCAGCATTTTGGGAGGCTGAGACAGGAGGATTGCCTGAGCACAGGAGTTTGAGATCAGCTTGGGCAGCATATCAAGATCTTATCTCTGTGAAAAAATTAAAAACTGAGTTGGGTGTGGTGACGCTTGTCTGTAGTCCAAGCTGCTCCTCAGGAGGCTGAGATGGGAGGATTGCTTAAACCCAGGAGGTCAAGCCTATAGTGATTGTGCCACTGTCCTTCAGCCTGGGTGACAGAGTGAGACCACAACTCAATAAACAAACAAACAAATAGAATAAAGTTCAATTTATTGGTTAGGTTGAGTGTCCACTTTCTTGCTTCTTTGTTTAAATTCTTGAGTCTAGAGATCATTCTAGATAGTAATGTCTATAAGGATTAAAATAATTTCTGTACATGCAGTATTTCATATACACACACATTACTCTCTCTAAAGGGATTATACCATTTCTTTCTACGTAGTATTTTGTACACATACGTGTCTAAACATAGAAGGTGTAAAGCATGGTTCCATTTCTTTTTTTTTTTTTTTGAGTTGGAGTCTCACTCTGTCACCCAGACAGCCACTGCAGCCTCGACCTGCTGGGCTCCGGCGATCCTTCCACCTCAGTCTTCCAAGTAGCTGGAACTACAGGCGTGTGCTACCATGCCCAGCTAAATTTTTTTAAAGTTTATTTATTGTAGAGATGAGGTCTTGCCAAGTTGTGGGTCTTGAACCTGCGGGCTCAGGCAATTCACTCACCTCAGCCTCCCAAAGCACTGGGATTACAGGCTGAGTCACCGAACCCGGCTTCCATTTCTTAATACTGGCAACAAAGATTGTGAATGCTAAGTTTGCAAATGGTGTTATTTTTATTAAAATATTTAGTAAGATTTAATTGATAAAAATAAATTAAGTATTTCAACTCTGTATACATAATTTTAGTTTTAAATTCTGATGGTCATTAGTTAAAATTTTGTCTTTTAATAGATACTCTTGGATATTTTAGGAGAAGAATACTTTTCAAAAACTTATTAAGGCAATTTTACATTTTACAGTCGTTCATGGTGGCTCATGCTATATATAATCCCGGCATTTTGGGAGGTTGAGGCGGGAAGATCATTTGAGGCCAAGAGTTTGAGACCAGCTAGGCAACATAGCAAGACTCCATTTCTACAAAATAATTTTAAAAATTAGTTGGGTATGATGGCATATACCTGTAGTCCCAGCTACTTGGGAGACTGAGACAGGAGAATTGCTTGAGCCCAGGAGTTCAAGACTGCAGTGAGCTATAGTTGTACCACTGCACTCTAGCCTGGGCAACAGAGTGAAACTTTGTCTCAAATTATTATAATGATAATAATAGTAATTTTATATTTTAATCTTCATTCAATTTGCATTTTTGAGAAAAATAATTCAAATTTTGTACACTTGGGATGCAATTAAATTTTATTTTTTAAACCTTTAGATAATTAACATCAAGGAAATTCAAATTATATGAAAAAAATGTAAGCTAGTGTAGTGATTTTTGCTGAAGTGGAGGCCAGAAAAAAATTTTTTATGGACTAAATAAACATTTTATTAGTTATGTATATATTTCTTTTATGATTTTCCCCAAATATTGCTGCTTGGCAACAGAACACCCAGACACAACACAATAATGATAAAATTAAGCCTTTGATACTTTGCCAACTTCCAGTCTTAAAAACTGCAGCTTTATATAAATTTTTGTTTTTGTTTTTATGATAGTATATATAACATCTTAAATTTTACAATCTGTTAGGTTGATTTATAGCTTTTAGATATTTACACAAGTGATATATGGACCTCCACTTTCACTTTGTGCTCCTGGCCTTGAAAATGTCTGGCAGCCCTGGTCAAAGCCATCCTGTTGACATGTCTATCTTTGATGTCCTGCTTAGAAGTTCCTATATGACCTTGATGTCATATAAATCTTTCACTGGTATTTTTATCCTATTATTTTTATGACTTTGTTTTATATATTGAAATCACTAATCTATCTAAAATCCATTTTCATTCAAGATGAAAAATAAAGACTAGACTCTGTCCCAAAAACTCAGCCAATTGTACAAATATGATTTGCTGGAAAATCTTTAATTTTCTCACTAGTTTGTAATTTTGCCTTTATAATACGCTACATTCATTTAGTATATCGCATGTATTTATGTACTTTCCATTTTATTTGATTATTTCTGGGTCATCACCGTCCTGTTTTAATTGTTTTGTTTTTTGGTCTTTGCTATTTTGTTTTGCTTTGCTTTATAAAATCCTTAGGTTATGTCTCAACTCATTATCTTTATTTTTTGAAAATGTATTAGATATTCAAAAAAGCTTTCTGGATGTACTTTAGATATTTGGCAGAGTAAATACAGTTTTATCTATGCTAAAACAAGAACAAAATATTTATGGAATTTTGGGGGAAAAGACAATGTTATATAATAGCTCACCTGCCTATTATAGCATTATTTTCAAAAATTATTTTCTTTTAGATTTTAGAGATTACGAAAATACATTTTTGCATATTTATGAGCTCTGTTCCGCTGTGCTTTCAGGCATGCTGGAAATCCATGTCTGGGATCCAGCCCTGCCCTTGGGCTGACGGACTCTAATCAGGCTGGTGAGGCTGATCTTGGCAACGTGGTTGGGCTTTCAAGGTCCAGGATTCAACGGTGGGAAATTCAGGCAAGTAGGGTACTGGAAAGCTCACTCTGACAGGCCTAGTTGAGCAATGAACGATTCTTTGAGGAAACCACTGAGAACACGGTGATGCTAAGGATGGGTTCTTAAGGATGCTAAGGATGACAGGGGAAAATAGCAAGGGAGGGAGGAAAGCGGTCATGTACATAGACGGCTAAGGTGGGCCTCCATTCAAGGAAGAAGCTAGAGTGGGAAGGAAGGCAGAATGAATTGTACATTAGTGACTGAGGCCAAGACTGGTGTATGGCACATTTGGGGGTAAAAACACTGCAGAAGGGGGATGTGTAGAGAACTTGGAGCTGTTTGGGAGGGGGGATCACAAGTCTGAGGTTTACCAAGGTCTGTAGAACCACTGGATCTTTCTGAGTCCCTAGTGAGAGCTAAACTGTGGTCCAACAGCCATCAACCTACTACAGAGTTCTTTCCTTTTTCAACTTTCTCTTTCAGGCACTAGAGATTATGAAAACATATTTTTGCGAGTTGATGCAACCCATGAACACCAAACGGGAAGTTCAGTGGCATGCTGTCTGAGCCTTGCATGGGTGATCTTTTCTTGGTGGAGCTGTTTGCATAGAGCACAAAGTTTGTGAAACTTTCTCAGCACCCGGGTGGTTAAATGTGCGAGAGTATGGATTTCAGCAAATGCTCCTCTACAAACAGAACTAGTTACATAATTTGCAGGATCCAGTGCACAAACTATTAAGAGGTCCCAGAACCCAAGAGCAGAGCATTCAACCTGGCCCTGGCTGTCTGAGCTCACGTTCATGACACAAGACCTGATGGCATAGGATGTACAAAATAACACATCCCAGTAATTGAATATTTAATCTGTACACAAAGAATCACAATTGTCTTAGGACAAATTGTTTGGTTTGGGAGTCTTAAGATAAACAAGTTAAGAATTTTTAGAGATCAGTATCGAAGGAGATGGAAGACCCAGTGAAGGCAATTGGAAAGGAAGAAGGGAAAAAGGGACCAACCACCTTGGGTGCTTGTGGGGTACACACCAGGATGACCTCACTTCTACAAACTCTAGCAAGAGAAGTGATGATATGGGCAAATGTTAGTAACACCCAGTAAATTATTGAGAGGACCAGAGGCAAAAGATGCTATATGGTACAAAAAGTAAAATAATGAAAGCAAAATAAATAAAATTTGAAATAAAATTTCAGGTATTTAGATGATAAAATCAGACATTAAAAAATAGAAGTGAAGTAGTAATGACAAGACTTAAATGTAAGAGCAAAAGAAATCAAAACAGAAAAACAAGATAAAGTATTTTTAAATGATTGTATTTGTAGCCAGGCATGGTGGCTCATTCCTGTAATTCCACACTTTGGGAGGTAGAAGTGAGAGGATTGCCTGAGCCCAGGCGTTTGAGACCAACCAGCCTGGGCAACTTGACTAGACCTCGTCTCTAAATCAATCAATCACAGGTGCGTGGTGGCATGCACCTGTAGTTCCAACAGGTCAAGGCGGGGGTGACCATGAGCATGCCACTGCATTCCAACCTAGGTGACAGAGTGAGACTCTGATGGAAAAAAAAAAGATTGCATTAGTTTTCTAGGACTTTCCTGACAAAGTACTACAAGATGGATGACCTGAACAACAGAAACTTACTTTTTCCCAGTTCTTGAGGCTAGAAGTCAGAGGCCTATTGTCAGCAGGGCTTGTTTCTTATGAGGGCTCTGAGGGAGAACCAGTTCCAGGCCTCCCTCTCAGCCCCCGGTGGATTGCAGGCACTCTTTGATGTTCCTTGATCTGTAGAAGCATCATCATGATTTCAGCCTTTGTGTTCACGGGGGAGTATCCCAGTATGTGTCTTTGGGTCAAAATGTCTCCTTTAATAAGGACCACAGATATTCCAGATATACCAGAGGCCCACCATACTTCAGTAGGACTTCATCTTAACTAATTGCACTGGCAATGACCCTAATTTCAAACATGATTACATTCTGAGGTACTAGGGATTAGGACTTTGATACATGAATCTGGAGGGGCGGGCACAATTCCATCCATAACAATGATAGACAAGATAAAGGTAAAACCAGAATAATAAAGAGATAATTTAAAAGAAGAAACACTAAAAGAGTTATATTTCATACATGTCAACTTCACTGTAACAGGTAATTATAAAACTTTATTAATCAGGATAGTAAACAGAAATCTCGCATGTGAACAAGACAACAAACAAGAACCAAACCTTTCTGAAAAACATAACTAGAGCAAAACAAACAAATAAAAAAAAACAGTGAGTGTTTTTAATGGTTTGTAGCAGCTGCTTCAGGCTGAGACCCTCGGGCATTAGTCCTCAGGGCAGAGAGGCAAGAGTTGGGTTGACTTGGACCTCTAACTTCAGGTCAAGAGCTGACTTCTCAGGACTGAACAGCACACACCCAATAGTCCAGCTTCGCCAGCCACGTTGCTGGGCCTGCTCCTTATTTCTTTTTGGATTGTATACCAAGGACAAAGTAATATTGTCACACTCCATGATAGTATCCAATGACACAGTCTCTGTCTAACCATTCTGCTTGGGAAAATTCTTGCCAAACGTACTAGTTCCTTCCTTCCTACTTGGCTACTGGAAGAGTGTGTGTGGGGTTTTGTTGTGTGCACATGTGGTATATATGTGCACACACAGTCTGACATGTAGACAAGTAGTCAAGATTTATCCTGAAAGAGAAATTGGTTCTCCAGAAGAGAATTTACAAGTTTTGGTAGAGTAGCAGGAAGCAAAGAGAAAGTCAAGAGTCATTCTGGCTAGGTTTCAGAGAAAGCTTTTTAAGGGGCTTATTGGAAAGGGGAATGGCATTTGAGGAAGCAGTTGTCACTTTTAGAGAGACATTAAGAATGACACAGAAGGGGAAAGAGGCTATTAAAGAAAGTTTGATTCTTCATGTTTGGCTATTTTCCCTGCGACATTATTTGAGACACTGAAGTAAAGATCTGAATTCCTTTTGTCTTTTTGTTCCCTTAGGGATGACTCTGTGCAACCTGGATTAAGTGAGGTGTTTTTTAAATACTGATTGCAATTTTCTCAGTTATTAATTAATGTATTTATTGGACACCCACTTGGTGCAGGGATGGATACAGCAGTGAATGTGATAGGCACGGCCCTGTTTTCTGGAAAAGTATTTTTTGGTAAGAAGATAGCAACTGCAAGCATTGCAGAAAAAAAGCTGTGTCTGTGTTCCAGCTGTTACTTTAATTACCTGGGAACAACTGTTACTCTAATTACCCACAACACTACTGACACCAAATGTGGGGCAGTTTTCTCACCGATCAATTCTCCAACACTGGCTTGGTATCCTTAAATCCAATCCAATCCAATTTAATCCAATCCAGTCCAGTCGATTCAACTCAACTCAACTCAACTCAGATACTACCCACCTGGAGTTAGCTTCAGTTCCTACAAGCTGAGGGTTGAGGGCTCCATCCCACAAGACCATCCCCACTTCAGATGTCAATCAAGCACAAGTCTAGGGCCCCTCATACTTCTGACCCATCAGCTATAAATCAGAGATGCCCAAGACTCCTTCTTAGACTTGATAATTTGCTAGAATGACTTGTAGAACTCAAGAAAGTGTTGTAGTCCCTATTACTGGTTTGTTATAAAAAATACAACTCAAGAATAGCCAATGGAAGAGATGCCTAGCTTGAGGTCTGGGAAAGAGGTGTGGGGCATCCATGTCCTCATCAACCCAGATGTTCTCCAATCCCCATGGTATAGAGTTTTGTGGAGGCTGCATCATGCATGCATTAATGATTAAATCATTGGCCACTGGTGATTGGCTCAGTCCTCAAGCCCCTCTCCCCTCCCTGGAGGTTGAAGGTTTCTGTCCTCTAATACCATGGTTGTTTCCTCTGGTGATCATACTCCATCTTGAAGTTGTCTAGGGCACGTGTTATCTCATTAGCATTAGCAAGGGCTCATCATGACAACAAAAGATGCTCCTCTTACCCTTTTTACTCAGGAAATCCCAGGGGTTTTAGGAGCTCTAAGCCAGAAACAGGAAATGAAGACCAAATATGTGTTTTTTTTTTTTATCACGATATTACATACCTAAGTCACTTCTTTCCAGAAAATTCCCAAATCTTCTGTTTTTTTCATTTGTCCCTTGGGGCAATTAATAATATTATAACGTTATTGTAATATCACTTATTAAAATAATAAATAATAAGTCTAATGAACTTAGCAGCAGATTGCAGATGGTCAAGCTGAAATATTAGATGTTACTGTCGGGTGCAGCTAAAAAAAAGATGTCAAATGTGCAGATTATTTATAGCAGCTCTCCATTTGCAGTGTCTAGAATTCCTGGTCTATTCCCGAGTTTGCCTGGTATGAACGACACCTCTTCTCTTGCAGGAGGGAGGAGTGTCTCCTTGTGACTCCTGTTATGGGTTCTACCTGAGTGGCTTCAACTAGGGAAACTCCACTTAGCCTTGGTTAATTATTCTTCATCTCATGATCTCAGACTTTCAAGTATTGGTGATGATTTACCAAAGCTAGTATGAGGACAAATATGGGCAGAAGGCTTGTAAATGCTGGGTTACAAGGTCCTCTGTGGATGGCTGGAAACCCAGCTGTCCTGGAGTAATGTCACTTAGCAAAGAAGACATTGGTTTGTACTTGAGAGCAAAGGAACATTTGTTCATGGAGACATAGGAAAGCTGGAAAAGGGAGCTACATTTTTTAGAAAAGGGAGAAGGATAAGGCAGGACAAGGGTGGAAGAAAGGTTGCATTTCTGGCATTCCTCGGGCCCTGGGGCAGTAGGGAATTCATGGCTCTTCTAGACTCTCTTTCTATCTCTCTAGTCTTTTCTCCTCCATGCTAACTCCAATTCCAGGTTCTCATTGGGGCATTTGAGAAGGAGAAGTAAGAAAGATTCCATGAAGCTGAGTGAACCAGCACAGAGGAAGTAAGAAATTAATTATCAAATAAAATGACTAGAATAAGCCGGGCTCGGTGGCTCAGCCTGTAATCCCGCGCCTTTGGGAGGCTGAGGTGAGTGGATTGCCTGAGCCCGCGGGTTCGAGACCCGCCTGGGCAGTGAGACCTCATCTCTACAATAAATCAAAAAATCAGCCGGGCGTGGTAGCGCATGCCTGTAATTCCGGCTACTCGGAAGGCTGAGGCGGAAGGATCGCCGGAGCCCAGCAGGTCGAGGCTGCGGTGGCCGGGAACGGCCACTGCACTCCAGTCTGGGCGACAGAGTGAGACTACAACTCAAAAAAAACAAAAATGACTAGAATATATTAGAATGAATAACAAAAATATATTTACTTTTGTCCTACTGGAATATTTGAAATTCAAGGTAAGTGACGTTTATGCATTTTACAGCATCTATTATAAGTCTTTGTCACCCATACATTTGGAAAGATGTGTGTTCTTGAGCTAGAGACAGGTCCAGAGTGATATGCAATCAATCTGGAGTTCATGTTTCCCCTCCTTCTCACACACCCTGCTGGAACTGGGGAGTGACTGTGCCTGCCTTCAAATCCTTTAAACCCAGCTGTGCACATGTGCCCACTAGAAGCTGCACTTGTGCAAAGTGTCCAGGGTAAGTCCTCTGGTATAGTAAGCTACAAACACCCATAGGTGATGTCATTTGGGGGGGGGCTGGAGGTGGATCTGTGGGGTTGTCAGAATCAAAATGGAGTCACTTATGTCAAGTCTGAATAAAATGGAGTCAGGGGTCCTTGAAAGGAGAGTCCTTACAAATATTTGCCTGATAACAGGAACTATTGCAAGAGACACTGAAAAACCACGACCTTGTG
Organism: Cephalopachus bancanus; assembly: GCA_027257055.1. NCBI lineage: Eukaryota > Metazoa > Chordata > Mammalia > Primates > Tarsiidae > Cephalopachus > Cephalopachus bancanus. The sequence goes on along the minus strand of JAPVLO010001663.1, from coordinate 97,032 downwards.
GTTAAGGCCACTTCCAGGAGAACATCTTTCCAATCACAGTCAGTCCTATCTGCAACCTTGCAAGCAGGCTTACTAAGCCACAACCTTGCAGTCAGGTCCCTCCCATGAAGACCTTCTCCTAGAAACAGCCAGTACACACATCACCACCTGCAATGAGCCCTGTAGCTAACGAACTTTTGTTTCAAATCTTGCATGTACTTTTTTTTTTTTTGCCTTAAAAGTTTCTCTTTGGGCTGGGCTCGTTGGCTCAGCCTGTAATTCCAGCACTTTGGGAGGCTGAGGCGAGTGGATTGCCTGAACCCGAGGGTTCAAGACCCACCCAGGCAACTTGGCGAAACCTCGTCTCTACAATAAATTAAAAACTAGTTGGGCGTGGTAGCGCATGTCTGTAGTTCCAGCTACTTGGAAGACTGAGGTGGAAGGATCTCTGGAACCCAGGAGGTCAGGGCTGCGGTGGCTGTGAGCGTGCCACTGCACTCCAGCCTGGGTGACAGAGTGAGACTACAACTCAAAAAAAAAAAAAAAAAGTTTTCCCCTTTTCCTTTCCCTCCCCCGATATGCCTATGACCTATCACAGCACCCATATTCCAGGTTATAATTCTTCTCTTTATTCCTGAATAAACTCATTTCTTTGGAGGACCACTCTCTCTGCTGTTATTTTCAGTTGACATGTCTGTTAAGCCATAAAGGGGTTTTTCTTTCCGACTCATAATGTTTACCCGTAAAAACCATCTTATTTTTCATGATGGTGGCAACATTTTTTATGGCTTCAGTGGCAGCCATTGAAAGAAAATGTATTTTGAATGAACTTGTCCCAGTGGGAAAATATATGAAAAGTAAAGTCGTTTCCTCCCCAGTGAATTCACTCAATTTTCTCCACTACCCAAATGTTTCCAACTCAGAGAAGATTTCCAGAGATACTCGGTGATTTTCATCATATTGCACACTGGAGACAAGTAGAGGATATTCAGAAAATAATTACATTTAACATAACATTTCTTCAGCAAATACCTCTGCTAGTCATTGTCATCTGTCTTCTGTATCACCTCTGGTGCATCTGCTCCCATGTCCTTTCCCACCTCATGATTGGAGCTGCCTGTGGAGGCTGCATATGCCCCCACCGTATGGAAACCCAAAGAGCCTCTTGACTGAACTGCACCCAGTAGTCAAGCCCACAACCCTGGGAGCAGCTTTTAGAGTCATAGGGATAAGAAATGATTTGAGGGAAAAGCATAGTGGTGGTGAACACCTGTAGTCCCAGCATTTTGGGAAACTGAGGCAGAAGGATTGCTTGATGCCAGGAGTTTGAGAACAGCTTGGGTATCATAGTGAGACCCCCATTTGTCCAAAAATAAAAGTAAAATTAGCTGGGTGTAGTGGCATGCACCTGTAGTCTTAGCTACTTGGGAGGCTGAGGAGGGAGGATCGATCATTGAGTCCAGGAATTTGAGGCTGCCATGAGCTATGATTGTACCACTGCACTGCAGCCTGGGTGATAGAGCAAGACTCTGAATCAAAAATCAAACAAACAAATGAAAAAACCCCAAAACCAATTTGAAAACTTTGATATAAAAACACTTATTTGATACGCGATTTTTCTAAGACCTTTTAGTTCTTAAGGAATTAGAAATGTTTCCAGGTAAAACAGTAGTTGAAATCACTTCAAAGTGAGGCAACATGGAGTGGGGGGCAAAGTCACGGTCTCTGGAGAGAAATAGGATTAGTCAAAGTCTAGCATTACCATTGCCCTGCCTAGTGACTCTTAGCAGGCCACACCAAACCTGTTTCTCATCTTCAGTAATGAAGATAATGCCTATGGACCATAGCATATTGGCTGATATGAGGATGGAATGAGACATTCCATCAGACTCCTGTGCATAGTATTCAGGAAACACTCCATAAAAATGAGATGCAATCATTGTTTGGCTTTAAAGAAATACAAATGTGTTCTTTATTCCCTGGATGAGACATGTGACATCAGATTCTCTTCCTTTCCATGTATAGTCTGGTGGAGGGGACAGCAGAGAGGTAAACATCACACACCTTTCAAGAGTCACCCACCCTTGGAATGTCACCCACCTCCTGATAAGGTGGGACCTGCTGGTAGCTCCTCAGCTTCTCACAGGTCAGGCCTTGATGTCCATAGCTGAGGGGTTGAAGCTGCCTTCAGGTTAATGCATCAACCACCATGGGGCGCTTTTACAGACTTGATTGTGTCCCCCCAAATTCATATGTTGAAGCCCCAGCCCCCCGTACTTCTGGATGTGACTATTTGGAGATAGTCTTTAAAGAGGTAATCAAGTTAAAAGGGGGTTTCTAGTGTAGGCCCTAATTCAACAGAACTGGTGTCCTCATAAAAAGAGATTAGGACACACAGAGAGACACCAGCAAGATGTGTGCACAGACCATGTGAGGACATTGCAGGAAGGTGGCCACCCACAAGCATGAGGGAAAGACCACAGAAGGAACCAACCCTGGTGACACCTTGACCTTGGACTTTCAGTCTCCAAAATTGTGAGACAATCTGCCCAGTCTGAGATCTTTTGTTATGACAGTCTAAACTGACAGAGACAGATGCCATCTTACCTTGACAGAAGACCCTGGTGGTGACAGTGGTGGTGCCCCCAAAACCCGTGAATGAACTCACCACAAAAATGTTCTGCGGGGATTATAAACTCAATCAAACAGGTCTTTTCAAATTAGATCTTCTTCCTGGTTCCTTATTCCTACCATTTTGGCTAAAAGTCTCAGTAGTTCTTGACTCTGGCTGCTCAGTAGAATCACCTAAGGAGCTTTTGACAAAAATAGCTATGTTCTTGTATTGATGTTTAATTGCTCTGGGGGGTCTCCACATAGTATGTTAAAAAGCTTCTAAGTGAGCATAATGGGCACACAGGGTCTTGACCAGGTGTCTCACTTGGATTTTCAGGTTTACTGTGTTGTTTTCTGGATGTATCTGCTTGGCTACAATGCCCAGGTCTCCAAGCTGTCTTGTGGAGGCATCCTTCTAATACCCACCTTGTTATACCCCCCTCTGTCCCACTTTCAACAACCTTTGCTGGCTACCCTCAAGCTTAGCCTGAGTCTTACACCCCTGACATTCATGCCTTGGCTCTAATATTTCTTTCCACCTTCATTGCTGGTCTCTCTCCACCATGGACTCCTTTCTGCTACCCTAATATACTATGACTGCATCTCAACCCTGGGGAGCCTTAGGCCTCTCTGTCTTGCTCCCAGGGTTGCTCTGCCTGAGCTGGACTGTCTTTCTCCTGCTGGGGCAGCCACGGTAAGATGCCTTACTCTGTGGAACTTTTCTCAGCCTCCTTCACTCACCTTGAATCTCCACAGCCCTCTTCAGGTTATCATATATACATACAAATAGACACATACATTGTTTTAGTCAGTGCAGGCTGTTATGACAATTAGGCTAGGTAATTTATAAATAATAGAAATTTATTTCTCACAGCTCTGGAGACTGGGAAGTCCAAGATCAAAGTACCAGTAGATTCAGTGTCTGATGAGGGCTGCTCCCTGCTTTCAAGATGGTGCCTGTTGCTGTGTCCTCAAATGGTGGAAGGTAGAAGGGGCAAAAAGGGATGAAGAGATGAACTCAATTCTCAAGCCCCTTTTAAGGCTCTAATCCCATCCATGAAGGTGGAACTTACTCACCTGCCAATGACCCCACCTCTTAATGCCATCACCTTGGGGGTTTTAAATTTCAAAATATAAATTTTGCAGGGATACCTACATCTAAATCATACCACACACATATGCAGAATGTATACAGCATATATATGAAAGCATAAAATATGTACATGTATATATTATATATATCTACATTTATGTATGTAGTTGTGGGCTCCATAGAGGTGGAAATGTTTTGCTCACCTTTATTTAGTCTCATAGAATTTGTCTACATAGAATACATAACAAATATTAGTTAAATAGTTTTCAAATGAAAATGTAGAAAAAATACAATATAAAATAAATGTGATTTTCATAACTATATAAACATAGAAATGGGATATACAGATAGATATATTGATAAATAAGTATGTAGATATAAAAAATATGCATAAAATGTTTTTCCCAAAATTTAAAAAATGAACCTGTTCCAAATCGGAAAGGAAACATTTGAAGTGCTATCTCTATATTAAACCAGATTTTCATGTATGCACGTGTCCACCCTTGAAAATCTCTATTTTGTTCTAGTAATACATGTTCTTTCATGTGCCAATATCACATTATTTAAATTGTAGCTTTATATTGTGTTTTGATACTTGGTAGAATAATTTCCTACTCATTCTTTCTGTTTTTTAAATTTCACTGCTATTTTTGCATATTTTCTTTTCCGTATGAGCTTGAGAATCAGCTAATCAAGTTACCATAAATTCTTGTTGTAGTTTTGATCGTGGTTGCATTGAACTTATAGATTAATTAGGGGAAAAAATGGATGTTTTTATAACAAAAATTCCCTATCCAAAATATCCTATGTTCCTCTATTTATGTCTTTAGTTTTCAGTTAGGTATTACATATTTCTTTATATATGCACAGCACATTTCTTGGTAGATTCATTTTAATGTGTTTTAAGATTATTGTTGTTATTGTGAATGGGATACTACTTTTTTTGTTGTTGCTCTGAGTTGGAGTCTCACTTTGTCACCCAGGCTGGAATGCAGTGGCCTCCTCTTGGCTACCTCAGCCTCGACCTCCTGGGCTCAGGCAAGGCTTCTGCCTCAGCCTTCCAAGTAGCTGGAATCACAGGCATATAACACCCACCCAGCTAATTTTTTGATTTTTTGTTGAGACGAGGTCTTGCTGTTTCCTAGACTGGCTTGTTTCCTAGGGTGGCCCGTTTCCTAGGCTGGCCTCAAACCTTTGGGCTTAGGCAATTCTCTTGCCTCTGCCTCACAAAGTGCTGGGATTATAAGCATGAGCCACTGCATCTGGCCAGATACTGTTGTTCAAAAAAACTTTTCATAGTGGAAAGTGTCAAAAGTATATGCAACTTGTGAGAAGCGTCTAAGGGAAATCTTACGTACCCCAAACTAGACTTTAACGATGATTAACTCATGACTTTCTACTTCTTCTAATCCCTCTCTCTCTCTGCCCAATTATTTTGAAGCAAATTCTGGATTTCATATCATTTCCACCATTGCCTTTTTAATGTTAATTTTGGGCCTGACAACTTATTTAACTTTCTTATTAGTTTCAATAACATGTAGTTAACTTTACTTTGCCTTTCCAGAAACAGACTCTTTTGACTTGATCTCTCAAGTCCTCAACAGGGCATGTAATTCAAGGGAGGCCCCTTTAAAACTCCTATATGGTTGGTTCAAAAATAAATGCACTCCTGGCAGTCATGATGACATCTTTTGGCTTGCCGTGTGCTGGTGGGAGGTCATCTAAGCCCTTGCTTGTGTCATGTGACACTGCTGGGCAGATCTTCCCAGCCCTCAGCAGTCCTCAGACTCACGGTCAGGTTTTGCATAGCCATGCCAGCCCCTGTGCTGTTAACCCTCTGTAGACAATGTGCTCTTTGGACACTGGGGAAAAAAAAGTCCTGTGGTTTGACCAACCTCCCCCTTGCTGCCTACTCCTGGGTCCCAGTCCCCGGGGGCTGTATTTTGGGGTCATTCTCTAAGAACAGCAGCATCCACAGCTAAAAGTGGGCCACGGGTTTACCTGAGCACAAAACGGAGCCCAGCCTGGCTAATAATTTATGTAGAGTTTCTATTGCTTAGAACCTGAATCCATTATTCAGACCTAAAACAGGAATAAAATATGCAAATACAGCATGGAGAAGTGCACACACAGCACACACTAGGCTTCAGCCTTGGCAACAGCTGGGCCTGCCAGACTTTTTGAAAGAGAGAGATGCTTCATTTTCTTGGCCTGTGAGGGTATAGCAGGAGATAAAGACGTCAGCCATGGCACTAGAGCACTGGGCCGCTGTTTCTCTTTAGACCTGGACTTTGGAAACATCCTCATCAGCACACAGAAGTGGAGATACCAGGGCCAACCTCTGGGGAGAGGCTCAGCCAGCCCAGCCTTGTGGTTTCCCCCGAATGATGTAAACTCTTTGATGTCATTTTCAAATGCAAGGATGTGACCTTCCCAATCCCATTCTCCTGTAAAATAATCTATTATGGATGCCATCCATATTTTAATACAAACCTCCTTTGAAATTTTTGTTTGATATTTTGAGTTATCACATTCTGCCACTTACTGGGTAAAGTAGACATGTTTTCTCTAGTTAGATGTTGACATCTATCAGGTAAGTCACTGAAAAGGAGTCTACACTCACCTTATTCACCCCAGTCAGGATTTAGGATTGTCATCCGTAATGCAGCCTTGAAAGTTCTTAGTTTTAAAAACTTGTCCTTCTGACAACTCCCATGGTATCCTTGACTCTGATTTCCTCCTCTGGTTCCTCTCTGACTTTAGTATGGCTGTCTTTGATTCTTTCATCTAAAATGGAACTGGCTTGGTCGTATGCCCAGGCTGGGAAGATTTAATCTCACTTAAAAAGTGACTGTTATTTAATGAAAAAAGAGAACTGAGGGCAACCCCCTGGGGTCCCTTCCCACTGTGGGAGCTTTTCTGTCCTCTCAATAAATCCTGATTTCTAAAAGTAAAAAAAAAAGAGAACTGAATTTGAAGCCTCAAAATATGGGCTCAGGGCCTGCAAGTACAGCTTCTTATTAGAGTCAACCTGGTGGAGTCATTTTGTATCCTGAAGCCTTAAGTGTAATGGGTAATAGTGAACTCAGGCCATTGGTGCAAGAGTCAGATAGGATGATGGGTGTGAAAATATTCGGCAAGGTACAAGTATGTGTTGTTTATACTAATATCCTGCCAACATGTGCCAGAACACAGTACCGGTAGTTAAAATGTTGAAGAATTTCTGTGCCACTTCAGAAATAGCTGCCTTTCCAAGTACTCCCTCACCTCCCCACCCCCACCACTAACATCCAGGAGTCTTGACCACCCAGCCTCATTTTTACCCTCCCTCCCCATTCCCACTATCCTGCCACAAAAGGGTTAATGCCTGGTACTATTCATGAGACAATTTTCTGCCCTTGGCTCCAGGCAACACAAATTTATTTTTTGGCATTCACCAGAGTTTAACCTCAATGTTAAACATTAGAAAATGCAGAAATTAAAATTGTCCACTTTAGGTCAATTCTCTCTCCCTCTCTCTGAAAGTATGAATGACTACTTCTCACCTTCTGGGTAAGATGAACTCGATATAATAGCCCCAATCTTATTTGTTCCAGTAGATTATTTCATATGGTAGAAGAAGGCTAAATTATGCATTTGGAAATTCCCTGAAGCTGTAATTTTAAAAATGTATAATTAAGCCTTGAAATTATCAAAGAGTAGAAGATATTTTTCTTCCAGCTTACCTATGGTTTGAAAACTATTCAGGGTTTTAATTTTTGTGACAGCAGACTAGTCAACACATCAACATTCTAAGAACAACTGTTACATGGTGAATGAAGCCAACGAGTATGGTCCAACCTCTGGGAGTAAGGGAACATTTTCACAAATCTCATATCGATGGCAGGCAGAGATATTCCCTTCTCTGAGGCGACCCCTGGAATCTGTGACAGGTGCAGCTCTTCTCAGCCCCAGTGCCTGGAAAAGAAGCGGTTCAGTCTTCAGACCCCTTCCTGGTGGAGGTGACTAGAATGAACTGTGGCAGTCATTCATTTCATTGCTTCAGTGAGCTCCATTACCACCCTGAGGATTGCCTGCATTTTGCTAAAGACACAACATCACTAAAAAGTGAAGCCTTTGAAGAATAAAATAACAAAAAAATAATATATTCTTGGATTGCTTAAATGTTGTATCAGTTTCCTAGGGCTGCTATAAAAATCATCAAAAATCTCATGGTTTAAAAATAACAGAATTTTATTCTATCACAATTCTGTAGGTCAAAATTCTGAAATTTGGCTGGGAGAGTTGGCTCACCCATGTAATCCCAACACTTTGGGAGGTCAAGGTGGGGGGATCACTTGAGCCTAGGAATTGGAAACCAGCATGTGCAATGTAGAAATAGTGTGTATATTAAACAGACAAAAAAATAAAAAATTAGCCAGTCGTGGTGGTGCACTGTAGTCCCAACTACTTGGGAGGCTGAGGTGGGAGAACTGCTCGTGTTACAGCAACTGCAGTAGCTCACCGGGAACAGGAACGAAGGCACTCAGAACAGGCACTGGAGACCTAGAGGAAAATTAAAGGTATTTATTCTGGAAGTCTCGGGCGGAGTACCCTCCTAAAGCCTGAGCCCCAACCCTCAGTTTCCAGTTGCTTTTATAGAGCTTTTTGGCTACAACATTCATGGGTTTGCCATTTGGGGAGTTACAATTTTAAACTTAGGACCAAGAATGGTGACTTCCACACCAAGCATGGAAGCAGACATTTTTATGGAAGTTTCCATATGAGGTGCAATAAAGCGTGTTTACAGAAGCAGAGATTCCAGTTAAGGGAAATGGCATGCAGCTGCTTACTTAAAGTGTGTTTACAGAAGCAGAGATGGCATGTAGCTGCTTACTTAAGATAAGACCCTTGAGGTCAGCTTTCCTGCTTAATTCCTGTTTTTCTATCTCACTTGATCCCAGGAGTTTGAGGCTGTGGTGAGCCGTGATTGTGCCACTGTACTCCAGCCTGAGTGACAGAGTGAGACATCGACTCAAAAACAAGCAAGAAAAGGAAGGCTGAAACCAAGTATCAGCAGGTCTATGCTCCTTCAGAAGGCTCCAGGGGGAATCCTTCATGCTGCTTCTAGCTTCTGGCACCCCTAGGCATTCCTTGGCTTTTGGCAACATCACTTAAGTCTCTGCCTGTGTCTGTACATCGCCATCTTTTCTGTGTCTCTAACCTCCCTCTGCCTTTCTCTTCTTTTTTTTGAGTTGGAGTCTCACTCTGTTGCCCAGGCTGAAGTGCAGTGCCACGCTCACAGCCATCCCAGCAGGTACCTGCTGGGCTCAGGCGATTCTTCTGCCTCAGCCTTCCAAGTAGCTGGAACTACAGGTGTGCACTACCATGCCTGGCTAATTTTTTGATTTATTGTAGAGATGAGGTCTTACCATGTTGCCCAGGCTGGTCTCGAACCCATGAGCTCAGGCAATCCTCTCACCTCGGCCTCCCAAAGTGCTGGGATTACAGGCTTGAGTCACCGTGCCTGGTCTTTCTCTTCTCTTAAAAGGACACTTGCCATTGGATTTAGAGTCTATCTTAAATGCAGAATGATTCCATCTTGAGATTATTAATTACATCTGCAAAGACCCATTTTCCAAATAGGGTCACATTCACAGCTACCGGAAGTTAGGACATGGATATATATTTTGGGGGCCACAATTGAACAGGCTATAAGTGTATATTTAAAAATTGCAGAAAAAGTACTAAGAGTTTGATAACAGTGGTTTTCTATTTGGGAAGAGAGGAGGAAGGGAAAATTTTGCCTCTATTTTAAAAGTTTAAAGTTTTGAATCTATTAACTCTATTACAGTACCTATTAAATATTAAATAAACAAAGAAATCTAATTTAAAATGATAAAATGGGGTACTGTCAGTTATGATGTCAATTTAGCTCTTTAACACAATTAAAGCCTAAAGACAAAATGTGAATTCTTAAGCAAGTGTGATGAAACATGTCAGCATTAAGATTTTTTTAACAAAAGGAAGGCGAAGATTTTAAAAGTTGACATTCATTTCTGCATATCACAAACTACACAAAGGAATAAAAAAGATGCAGAAAATGAAACTATATTGGCCTGTTGATTTGTGTTATGACTCCCACTGTCGTTTTTTTGGCACATGTGTTACATCCATGACTGTGTATTCTGCAGGGAGATGCAGGCGGTTTGAGAGGCCATGCTTTCCTTTGGATCCAGGATTTACTCCAAATGCAGGAGGAAATTGAAGGCGCTGTGAGAAATGCAAATGACCAAGAAACCCTATCATGGCCTTTCTTACTCCTATGACTTTCTTCCTCGTATCCTCTGATCCCTTATACTGAATATGAGGACTTAAAAGGAAAGGGTGAAGGAATCAACCTTTCCTGTTTCTTTCAGTCCTTCCTTACTTATCAGTGAGCCAAAAGTAAAACTTGATAGTAAAAAATGCTCACATCAAGAAGCAAAATAAAAACGGTAGAGTTAATGTTTTGTGGTATTTCCAATGTTCTGGTAAGAACGAAATATATATGCATGTACGAGCCACGAAATACAAATTGTGTTATTTTAGAGATTCTGCATATGGGCTAAATGCACTTATATTTGCATTTAAAACTGTAATTGCACAATATAAAGAGGAATGGTAAGAGTCATGCTGATGATTTAAAATTTTATTCTTTTTTTACTTAAAATGAACTTAAGTAGCAAATTTTAAAACACCATGACAAGTCGAGAGAGAGAGTAGAAAAAAGGGAAAAGCTTTACATTTTATTACGTTTAATGGCACTTTTCTCCTGCTTTTGAACAAGAGGACCCATATTTTCATTTTGTATTGGGCTGCACAAATTGTGTAGTGCCCCCTGCAGGGAGCTGGAAGACGGTGTTCTGATCAGTCTATGGTTGTGTCCTCCTCCGGTCCAATCAGCTTATAGACTGACAGTCATGTGGTACAAAATATAGCAGCCCTGGATGAACCAGGATAGCTTCTCCTAATAAAGGAAGGCAATGTTTTAACGTGATAATATTTTGGCAGTCTCCCCCACCTCTTTCATCTATGAGTACGTGTCGCAGTGCTGAGTTTTAAATAATATCATGCCAACATCCTGGTGTGATGTATCCTCAGCCTATTAAACTTCAGGGCCTTTTTTTTTAAGTGCTTCTGGAAAACTGACTATTAAAATGGTGTCACCTCCTCTAATGCTGGCCTAAACACCTTTTTTATATACTAGGTTTTGCATTAATTAGAAAGTAGACATTAATGTTGTGTAAAGGCAAAAAAAAAAAAAAAAAAAGAAGTAGTTTGAGGATATTTAAACATTTCAGGGGGAAACTCAGCACAATGAATTATTTCAGCAACAGAATTTCCATATAGTCTCTTGGGAGAAAAATAGATCTTAATGACATTTTAAGACTTTAAGTCTTTTTTTCTGTTTTGTCTTTGCTTATTTGTTATTAGACGTGGAGATCTGTGAAATAACTCCTCTTTTTCATAGACAGCAGGTTCTAACTTTAGTATTTCCTGGGCACAAAGAATTGAGGTTGCATAAAACTTCCCTCTCTGGTTATTTATCAGGTATTGCTGCATGCAACGCTGCCCTCACTGGGCAGTCACAGCCATCTACATTAGCACATGCCTGTCCATGGGCCCTGGCTCCCACCTCTACCCACCTGCCCACCCACACACACTTGCCCTCATTGGAACCAGAATTGCCACCAGAGGTTATTGGTTCAGTTCCAAATGCTAGTAACAGAGTAGAAAGCCCAAAATTTGAAGAGAATGCGAGATTTCTCCTTCCACAAAGCCCTGGAGCAGATTTTCTGGAAAACTCGCCACCCCAGAGACTACACAGCTCTTGACAACCCCTGTTCTTTCAGGGCAAAAGTGAAAATGTGGATTCACAGGTTTTCCCTATCAGGTTTCACACAGAGTTTGATATTGGCATCTCTGCAAGGAGGAGATTGGGTTCCTCTCTGGAACCCTAAGGTTTAATTTCCCTGCATTTTCATGACTTGTTCTCAGCTCTTTGAACTGCATCCAAGTGCCTAGTTCATGACGTCATAATTGCTCACCTGGGACAAATGCAGAGATCTGATTTCATATTGCAAAATTTAGTGCACCTGGGTACTAAGCTGGGAGTGCATTACATCAGCTATGAATCATTCCCGTGATCTGATAACACAAACCAGCTACTTCAACTGCTAGAAGATGCTTAACTGGAAAAACAAAACAAAACACATTTTTAGTTTTCTTTCCAATTTAGTCTAAACCATATATGTATATATTCCAAATACCTCACATAACTTTTAAGCAACAATAGCAACAAAACTCGGTAGAATAGGATCCAAAATTTATTTCACATTCCGAGCTTAGATGGACTTGAGGGTCATTGATGAGCTGTGCCAAGCAGCATATAAAATCGGTGAGATAAGTTTTGATGCATATTAACTGTGTGACCTTAGGCAAATGACTCATACTCTCTGAACTAAAGTTTCCTTATCTGTGAAATAAGGATAGCAATGCCTACCCCAAAGGACTGTTGTTAGGATTAAGTTAAATAATAAAAGTCCCTTGCCCCGTGCATGTTGTTCTTCTTCTCTTTTCTACCCGTGGAAAATACTGATGTGGTAAATGGAGTGGTTTTCTCCCCACAAGACCAGGGGACTTCTCTCACTGTGCAGTTGCCAAGGCTTGGATGGGGTTGGCTGCTCTGAGTCTCTAGGGGGCGGGTTTTGATTGATGCCAGCCAGTCACAGTTATCCTGTTCCTCCTCCTGCCAGAGCCACTGGTTCTCACAGTTGCTAGGCAAAGCTAATCCAAATATGCCAGTCACCTGGCCCCAGGTGTTAGGTTAAGGGTGACCCAATCAGTGCAGAGCTCAACTATTTATTTTTCCCCATCTGGATATGAGAAAAGAAGCTGTGGACCTGATTACTGTGGAAGTTATCTTGTGATCCCAAGAGAAACCGGCTGGAAAGAAAAAGGTGAAACAGAGAGAATCTCCAAGAAACAGGCAGGGACCCTATTTGAACAAAGCCTCAACTGCCACTCTTGAATAAAACAACCACCTCTCTGAGTATTCATAAGAAGAGACTGGCACTCATTTCCAGGTTTTTGATCCAGACCTCCAAGTAGGCAAGAATGCAGCTGAATCACATAGGACCCATTTTAGCATGCCTACCATCTGAGCCTTTTAAAATGAATCTTAAGACCACATCCTCCACAGTAGGTGCAAGAGTGAAACTTCCACTACTAGACACAGCTCAGTGGAATATGGCTATCTCCATTTTTATCCATTGGTAGGAACCACATGCAGAACATTAAACCACTGAAATTCCTCCAGACCATGAGAGTGGGTACAACACTTTCGAGACTGTGCCATGAAGCCCAGTAATCTAACTTCTAGACACATCTCCTGATACATAGCCCTAAAAAAGAAAATGGCTGTCTTTGTGAAAATGTCATTGCAGCATTATCTATTTACATGTTTTGATAAAAATTAGAAAAGCATTATCTTTAAATGTAAAAACCGGTAGTAGCAAAGAATTGAAAGTGAGGTATATTAGCTCATTCGTGCCACATGACCCCTCCATGACTTCACATCTTAAAGGTAACCACAGTTAATATTGTTATTCTAAAATTTTATTTACATAAATAAATACATTGGAGACATTGTTCAAAAGCCCTAAATGGTGTTTCAAAAGATTGAAGGGTATACTGACATAATAAGGGCTCCATTTAATCACATGGCAAGCAAAACAAAATAAAACCAACCAATCAACCAGCTGAGCAGCCCTGAAGCAATCTAACTGCCACCAGTATGGAACTAATTATTGACTTTGGCATCATCTAATGGAATGCTATACATCCATGACAAAGAATGAAGATCTACATGTACTGTAATGTAAACATGCATGTCTGAGGCACACCATATATGGGGGGGCCCCAAAAAACAGAACTTATTTCTAAAAATTGTGTATTTATTCTTACATATATAAACTTCAGTCACTTTCAAAGTACTGTTAGGTGCAATACATCTATCAAAACGCTTTTTCTATAGCTCAAAACAGTTTTTGAACTCATCAATGTTGATGCCTTTTAGTGCTCTGCTGTTTTTTGTTTCACCTCTTCCATATCAGCAAAATGTTTCCCTTTGAAGACTTTTTTGGACCAGAGAAGCAGAAAAAAAGTCATTTGAGACAAGATAGGGTGAATAGGGAGGGTGGGGCATGTGGGTCATGCCGTTTTTGGTCAAAAAACTGCTGAATACTGAGCACGGTGTGGACAGGTGCTTTGTCATGGTGGAATAACCAGTCACCTGTTTGCCACAACTCAGGATGTTTCTTCCGCAAATCAGGATGCAACCCTCTCAAAACTTTCAGATAAAAACTTTGGTTGGCCATTTGATCTAGAGGAACAAATTTCGAGTGCACTACAAAGGGCCCACCCTTCAAAAGATAATTTCATTTTTAGGGATCCCCTCTTTCTATGCCATTATGTGAAAAAGAAGGTTACGAGATAATACATACAATATTATCTCTTTGCATTGCAATAGTATATTACAATACTATTCTTTAATTGGTTTTCAAAAGTCAAGATATTTTTGGATAAATCAATGTTTTGGCTATTATGCACTAGTATAGTTGCTGGTGCCAGAAGAAACATGGAAAGAAGCTCTCTGTACTGAAGCAATGCTCCAATTGCTAGAGATGCTGCCTCAGTCTCCCTCTTTAGTCTCCACAGGATGCTGCATACCTAATCTGGCTAAGGAAATCTATGTAAGTGTCCTGAAGTCTCAATGAGTCTGTAAGATTCTGGAAGGGATTCAAATAATATGTGTCGGAATCCATCTTGATTCCTGATAATAAACAATCAGGGACTACCGTTTAGAAAAATCTACAAAGACAGAAAAAAAATCAATAACTTTGTAAAACAATATTATAGAGAAAATCAGTAGCCTGTGAGACAAAGGACCTCAACAGAAGCCAGAGCAAATGTCTTCCAGTGAGATTGTTATATAAGAAATAAGAGAACATGTTACAGGTTTTCTACTGTGTGTTCCTTTTATAAAACGGTCAGGAAGATATTGCACCTACAAAAGGCAGTGGGCAGAGAAAGAGCAGTGAGACCAGGCAAGAATGTGAGAAGAGAAAAAAACAGCACACTTAAGGAGTTTAAAATCCCACATGGAAGAAGCAGGAACAGATTTGAGGCTGCAGAAAATCAGACAAGTTACGTAGATGACACATGTGAGAAATTCTTGTACCTGCCTGAAAATAAAAGTCAAGGGTATGAAAAAGATGAGGCACTGGCTCACACTTGTAATCCCAGCACTTTGAGAGGCTGAAGTGAAAGGATTGCCTGAGATCAGGAGTTCAAAATCAGCCTGGGCAACATGATGAGACTTCGTCTCCACAATAAATAAATAAGTAGATAAATAAATACATAAATAGACAAGGAAGTGAAAATGATGAGAGGAAAAAAAAAACCCCCACAGTTCAAGGATGCAGTACGTGCATGCCAGAATGTAGAACATATAGCAATTTTCTTGAGCTAAAGAAAGAATTGGACCTTCAGGTTAAAAAGGTTAAAGCTTAAAACAATGCAAAATTAATGGAAAGAGTTCAACACCTAGACTTAGCATTGTGAAAATTCCATGTTTCAGGCACAGAGAAGGGACTCATAACAAACAGGAAATAGATAAATAAATAAATGAAAGCAACAACCACAGTAAAAAATTAGGTAACCCAAGAAGAAACAAACATCGGCCTAGCTTCAGACTTTTACACAAAATTAAAATCCAGTGGGCTTTGGAATAAAGCCATGGCCTTAAAATTTTGAGAGAAAATGAAACTATCTAAAGGATGAAGGTTAAAGCATCTGGACAAGAAAGGTCAGTGAGCAGCTGAATATTAGAAATGTAGAGAAAAAAGTCTCTTTAATTCTATTTCTTCATGTGTGCAAATATTAAAGCACATCTTGCAAATAAAAACATTAGTCAAAAGAAGATAAACACCAGAAAAGAGAATAAGGTAGCAAAATGGAGAAAACAATGTGTCTGTGTCAGACGTCAGAGAAAGAAGGCAATCATTTCCCTTTAAAGCAACTCAGGGAAGTTGTCTTTCTTTCCAGACATCCCAGAAATATGCTTGCCTACGTATTGTACAATGACAGACCCTGAAATGCTGAATTTTGGCTTCCTGTCCAGAGTTAGTCTCAGGAAGAACTCCCATGCATCTCCTCCTTTCCAAGGTACTGGGCACATAGGTGCTGCAGGGGCAGCGTCTGCACTTTTGCTTGGAGGGAAGCTCAGACCTCATGATTCAGCAGATGCAGGGCTTAATTGGGAGCTGCTGCCTTCCTGTAGGAGAGCAGATGGATCCTGCTGAACTCACCTTGCTTGTGGGTCTGTCTCCTGAGGGTATAGACTAAACTGTCAGGCCCAGGCTGGTGGGGAGGGAGAGATGTAAGAGCCGAGGAGAGTGCTTTCAGAGCCCACCCCAGCCCTGTTCACCTGCCTTCCTTGTGCAGCTCCACCCTCTTCCAGAAGCACACCCTGCACATGAAAAGCTGTTTTACTCAGTGCTAACCAGACTCCCATTGTGTTCCCAATCTTTCCACCTTCACTTGTTTTATTTCCACGTCTGGAATCCACTCCATCCTCCCAGTTGGATGCACTGAAATTCTATCCAAGCTTGAACTGGCGGCTGTGCTTTGTAACCACATTGGGTGGGACCAGCCTTGGAAGCAGCATCACACTCCTCCCTGCACCTCCAGCCCACCTCCTTAACTCCTAGTCATGAAACAAAGCCAGTGCCTGGACATCTTTTCCAATGGAAAATCCTCACTTTTCACTCTCAGGTGTCTAGTTTGTTTGAGGATAAGGGAAATTCCTACTTCTTTTCTAATTTCTCATCTATTTGACAACTGGGGCATTTTTGGCTGACTCAGTGCCTTCCCACATGGGTCCTGAGGACTCTCATCAGTCCCTGTCTTATCAGAGAGGGTCAGACCCAGTGCCTGAGGGCTTTGTCCCGCTGAGATTCTGAGATAATGCTGACCATGTGAGGGGCCCCGGGGATAGAGACCCCTAGCCAGGCCCCCTCACTCAGCCTTCCTTCTTAGCTCAGTGGATGGGCACTCACTACCCACCCTCCAGGGCTTGTCCAGGCCATCTCTTAGCTTGTGCTCTAACTTCCCCTTGAATCTTGGCCTCTGCTCTGACTCCTGACCCCTCTTCTTTCCACCCTCCCAGAGAGCTCTTCTGTCATATTCAGTCCGTGGAGCCACTGTGACCTTACTATACCTGAGAACATTGCTCGAGCTGGCTTATGATGAGTCAGATCCCTTACTCCAGTTTGGGCTGGACGTGGTTCTGTATTTTGAAGACCCGATGTCTTATAGCCACACTTCCTCAGACATCCTATCTGTCCTACCAGCAACACTGAAGCCTAACCAGTTGTCCTGGGCTCTTATTTCTCTTTTTATCTGACTTAATTAATTCTCCAATTTCTAGGACACCTGTTAGATTATTCAGCAGAAAGTTAGGTTACTATTCAAGGTATTGGGTCATGTGACTACACTTTGTCTCTCACCCAGGGACACCCCTCCTCTCAGAGAGCCAAACACGGGTTGAAATCTTTACTATACTAGCTGGAATGACATCGGGCGAGGTATAAACCCTCTTTAGATCTCAGTTTCCTTATCTGCAATGGGACAATAACTCCAACTCTGGAGCTGTTGCCAGAATTAAATGGGTCAAACATGTAAGAACACAAGAAAGACTCAGTAACTGTCACTTCCATTTCCTTCCCTGTTATGTCCCAGGGATCTGCTTCTGGATATTCAGACAGAGACCCAGAGATAAGACCTCGATTTATAAACATTGTTAGATTGATTATGATGTGAAGTTGTTTGATATTTTTGAAGTACACCTTAGTGAGTTTGAAAGTATTATTATTTTTGCATTTTCTGAGGCATACCATTCATGCTGCTGTGGGTAATTCAAACTGGAAAACTATATAGTTGAAAATTTTATGTAATCAGGTTCAGGAAAAAAGCAAACTCTGCACTGGCCTTTTATGCTATTTAAAATGGGATGTGGGGAGGTTTATCTAGACAGTTATGAAGCATTTTTATAGTTCAAAAAGATGCAGAAATTGGCCACATTTAGCAGGAGGGCACAAGGATGATCATTAAGAGGTAGGGACTCTAGGCACAATGGAATGCTTTTTAAATTTTGTGGAGATGAAATCTTTGACCGTCTAAATGAGAAGCAAGGAGGGCAAATGAAGATAGAGTTCTATCTCCTGGCTCTCAGCAGAGTCAGAAGATTGTCTATTTAAATGGAAAATAGACAGCTTCAATCTAGACTCTAGCAGACATTTCTTCAAATCTTACAATTAAAAGCAACTTGCAGGCCTCACACAAAATGTATTGTCAGAATAAAGCCAGGCGCTTGGATAGGGACTTAACTCCTATGAAGATGTTGCCCCTTCCCCTCACCCCCAAGGTTTTAACACTGATTAGTTCCCCCTGACCCACAGTTCTGAAGCTGTGCCCTGATTGTATTCGGCATATAGTATATATATTTTAAAGAAGGGTACATAAAAAGTTTACAAAGACAAAGTCACTGTCACAAAATATGGCAAATAAATTCCTGCAGATCTGAAATAGCCTGAAAAGGGCAGTGCTGAGGCTCCAATTCCTAATTCATGCAACTCAAAGATAGAGGCAAAAGTCACAGGGCATTATGCATAGACACATTTTTGGGTAGAGAAAACAGAGTGTTGTCTGCATGGTCAAAGGCTAAGGGGAAAAATCATTAAAACCGTAAACTGTCTTTTGTTGTCTGGACACATTCTTTCAAAGACAATGAAATGTAGAGGAGAGTCAGCACTAAAGGATAGTGCCTGACTGAGCCTTTACGTCTTTATCAGAGTGCTGAGAAGGTGGAAGCACCATCTTTGTACATAAAAACTGACAACATTCAGACCTTCCTAGGGCAAATGGTTTAGTCTGAGATTTTAAGTGAATTATGAGAGGAATTGCAGAAAGGCCTGGGGTTGTCAGAATGTAAGATCGCTGAATGAGGTTCAATAAGCTAAGGGAGGTGCTAATCAGAATATCCAGGGTGTTTAAACCCAGAGCAGCAAAGTCCTCAAACAATCCTCCTTACCTGACCTAATGAGCTTACTCAGGTCCTCCCATAAAGACATCTTATATCCAAGGCCATGAAAAGTTTAAAGCGAGATTCGAATTTCATAGAATCCTGAATAATTTCTTAGAAATTTTGCTTTGATTTCACTTCTGTAAAGTGTGCCAACTTTCCTGCTTTATACCAAATATTCTGTATCCAACAGGTATTAGAAGTGCAGCTCTTATGTTTACTAGGATATAGATAGATAAAGTTGACTTTAATTTGTCAGCAATACCTTCGTAGGATGTGGACAGGGAGATCTTTCTCTTCTTGTGTCAGAGATAGTAAAATAGTAAAAAGGTAACTAAAAATAAGTTTTGAGCCTTTTAATTTCACCATTTGAGTTGGGAGTGCAAGCAGATGCTAATTAGCTATGCACAGTCTTAAATTTAGAGAAAATGAGAGATATGTATTTGTCATATATAGACAACCCAGGAATGGAGGCAAGCTATGAGGGGCCAACTACAACATAGCCCGGGGTCTGGTCCACAAGGAAGAGTGTATGACTATAGGTTCTGTTCACAAAGAAACCTAGGGAGAAAGTTCTATTAGGTGGATAAGTCTCTCTGTAGAATAAACGTCCAGAGTACAGCTGTCCTTCTGATTCAAGAATGTCTTTCCTGAGATCTCAGGTAACTCCTCTGAGAATTTGATGAATGCTATGAATGATTTTTATGGAGGGAAAAATGTACACAGAAATACATAACATGGTGCAGATAATTTTTAGGGATTCACATATGCTCTGAAGCAATTTCAAGACTATGCAAAGATGACTAATAATGGTATGATAATAATATCATTTTCACTTTACAAATGGAACAAAAGGATTTGGACTGTGTCTACAGGCAAAGAATGAATTGATAAAAACATGTGAAATAAATTAAAGCCATTAATATACATAAATAAAGCTGGACTGAATTTTTCTTGACAATTGATTGACTTGCTTTGGGAGATGAAACTCTTCTAATAGAGGGAGGTGTGGCTACTGTTTCTCCCTTGATACATTTAGGAAGAAATTGACATTTAAAGCTATTCTCCTAGAAAGTCTATAACACAGGAATAACTTTCTTTTTTTAAAGCACAAATGCATTCCAGATTAGGAAAAGAATCAGGTGCAATAAATTCAAAGAAACTACAGCAAGAGTATCTTTTGAAATGCTTCATCATGTTTATCAAAACAGTCGTTAATCATAGTGGACCCATTGTTAGTTTTTACTGTAGTGAGGTGCTTTGGTGGTCAGATCTTTTAGATAGTTTGCACGGGCTTGTGAACCAGTTAAGGCCTGTTCAACATGACTTTAGAGAGAAAAGTTCAACTTGTGCCCCTGGAAGCAATTTGTATCATAATTGAAAAGATATAATTTGTTACAACAAAGCCAGCTTTTTAAATATCCTGCCTTTACAGTGATTATGAATACCACCACAGATAGGATAGTACTGTGTCACAGTTTGATCTAGCAGTCCTGGCTAGTGCTTGTTATCCCAGCATAATTAAGAAAGTTCCATTCTAAAAAGTGTCCTAGGAAGATGATAAATGACTTGTTCTCTTTATTAATGCAGTAAGTGGGAAAGACTATTTCTAAGTCGGTAGAATAAAGATTTGTGTAAATAAAAGGGAATGGTTTGGTAATTGACTTCTTATTTCTTTTTGTTCCCTTTCTTTTTTTTTTTTGAGTTGGGAATGTAATAGTATGATCACAACTCACCACAGCTTCAACCTCCCGGGTGCAGAGATGAGGTCTTGCTATTTGATACAACTCAGGCCCAGCTTCAAATTCCTGGGTGCAGAGATGAGGTCTTGCTATGTTGCCCAGGCCGCTCTCAAATTCCTGGGCTCAACAATCCTTCTGTCTTGGCCTTTCAAAGTGCTGGGATTGACAGGTGTGAGTCACTGCGCCTGACCTTGTGATGGGTTCATTTTCTAAATATGTTCTTTCTGGTAATTTCTTAAGGGACCAATGCAGAATATTAATATTCAAGGACTGCCATCCTTAGTATACCTTTTACCCAATTATGAAATTGAACTCCTGGTCTCAAGTAATACTCTTGTCTTGGCCTCCCAAGTTGCTGGGATCACTGGTGTGAGTCACTATGCACAGCACATGCGCGTGTGCGCGCGCGCACACACACACACACACACACACACACACACCACACACACACGGCTTCATGTTCAAAACAGCACAATTAGAATGTTTTGAGAAAAAAGTGTATTTTTTATGAAATCATGATCTTTCTTCGATAAACTTTTGCTACTAAACAACACTAAACAAAACACAGAATTCTCCTGATCTTTAATATGTTTGAATAATGACCAAATAACTAAATAAACGGTCTACACATGCATGCACAAATGTATCAATTTTGTTAAGAGGAAAATTAAGAAAAATAAGCAATAGGAAGTCAAGTTACCCTGAGATACACTGAGGAGGCTAATGTTGACATCCGAATGGGCAGTCCCAGCTGAGTGTAGCCCTCCAACCTTTCTTGGAAAAGCACTAGATACTGTTGACCCTCATTGTTTGCAGACTCTGTATTTGCAAATTTATTTGCTTGTTATTTGTAAATTCAAGATCAATACTTGCAGCACTCTTGTAGTTATGAATGAATGTGTGCAGAGCAGCAAAAACCTTGAGTCTCCCAATGTGTATGTTCCCGGCTGAGTTAAACAAGATGATGGGATGCTTTGCCTTCTTGTTACAGCTCTTGGTACTGTAAACAAGTGTCCTTTTTGCTGTCTACTTAGTGCCATGCTTTCCAAAATTTTGTGATTTTCTTGGTGATTTAACTGTTTAAAGTGGCCTCCAGGTGGAGTGCTAAAGAGCTGTCTAGTGTTTCTAAGTTCAAGAAGGCTGTGCTATATTTTTTATGGAATAAATAGAAAATACATGAGCCAAATAAGCTTTGTTATATGCTCTTGGCTGTGAGTTCAAGGTTATGAATTGACAATATGATACATTGGGGAAAGGAAAAAAGAAATTTGCCAATCTTCATGTGAGGCCGCTCTGGAAAGTGCTTGATGTAGTATCTAGAGTGCATGTGAAGCTATGGAAAAGATGGAAGAATGACTAAACTTATATGATCATAGCCTATAGATGAAAGGTTAATGGACAGCATCAATATGAGATTGAAAGTCAGAGAAATATAAGATCACCTTACCCAGGGTCAGCAAAATGTTAAACTCTTATACAGAAAATACTGCACATAATTATTCATTTTAAAGAAATATGGATTCAATAAAGTGTCTTTAAACAAAAAACACACAGAAAACAAAGTTGCATATTAATCAGTTGATAGAAATATTAACTGAAACTCATGGATTCCTGAATTCCCGTAGGGGCAGTGGCTCACTGTGAGTTGTACAGTGTTCATGGCAGTTGTATAGAACCCAGCCAATGTGAAGAACAAAAATCACCCACTCAGTACATCGGTGAAATAATCTTGCACCCTCCAGGCCAGGCCAACACTGGCTGAGTACCACTGAGCAGTATCAATCCACATGTGAGGAACAGAGGAGTCTCCTGGCCAAGTTATGCCTGAATTCTTGATTCTCAAAATCTGTGAAATATAGTAAAGTGGTTGCTGTTGTATCCATTATGTTTGGGGGCTATTTGAGATGCAGCAATAGATCATTGGAACAGATGTGGCAATTTTGACTAATATTCTCTGTTTCTTTGAACCATAAGACCATGAAGTATGTTATTCTCAACACTTTACAGAGGAAGAAACTGAGATTCAAAGAGTTTAACAAGTTCAAGGTCACATAGTTTAAAAGTGGTGGACTGCTGGTTTAGACCCCGTATTGACTGATCCGGCCAAATGTCTGTCTTCCTCACTGTTCCATGCTGCCTATTGTGATAATTAAGCACAGCTGTTTCTAATTCAGACATTTCATGAGATAATGAATAGGTCTCTTTGATCTTTTATGTCCTTTAAACTATGTGGCCATGATAATCAAGAAGACTACAGAGTTTATCCACTTCTATTGACATTTGAATGGAGATTTTTCACAGCATCTTTGGTTATACAGTGACCACAAGGACTTTTGAGCAAGGCATGTGGTTCATATATTAAGCAAAAAGGATTCCTGGAGATCGATGTGTCCTATCTGTTGGGAATTGTTCAGGCTTTGAAGGACAAGGATGGTTTGAGGATGAGCTCCCAGGCCTGTGGGAACAGCCATTGTATGGAAAGACAAATTGGGTGTTATAGAACCTGGCCGGCTCATGTTCACATGGAAACCTCTTGTGTCACCTGTGTGTCAGGGAAGATATCAACAATATAGTTTCTCCTGAGAGCAAGAATGAGTGACTCCAGGCTACATAGAAGGTGATGTCTGCTCCTGGAGCCCTGGGACTTAGCTTCCAAGTGTCTGAGGGGATATTTGTGGATGTGTGGTCCACTGCTTCTTGGGGTTGCAGCGGGGATGCCACTTAGTATCACCTTTGTCTGTAGTTAGAGTGGAAAGTGGCAGAGTGGATTTGGGCATAAAACAAGTTTGTCATTTTGATTCCAGGCAAACAAAAGCAAAATGGAGGTTGGCCAAACATGGCTGATGATTATTTTGTCCCAAGGTTGGCAGGTTAGGTGTGCAAGTTGGACAGTAGTCTTACTAGAACATACAGTTTCTTGCAAGACTTGTATGTCTTCCAGCTTCCTGATATCAGTGTGCTCTGTGTGTCCAGCTTCTGGAGACAGCAATTTAGTTGCATATGGCCACGGTGCTGCTGAGCTTCAACACCCCCTGCCTCTGGCACCTCCCCATCACACATTAGGAGATAGGTATTGTGGTTGGATGAAAAAGTTCCCTAAAGTTGTCCATGTCTTAAGTCCTGGAACCTGTGACTATGTTACCTTACACAGCAAAGAAGATTTGAGGCTACAGATGGAATTAAGGTTAATAATCAGTTGGCCTTAAAATAAAGAAATTATCCTAGATTGTCTGAATGGGTCCCATGTAATCACAGGGGTCCTTATAAGTGAATGCATCAGGTGGAAGTCAGAGTGGTACAATGTGAGAGGACTCAACTGGCCATTGCTGGTGTTGATGATGAAGGGACCACCAGCCAATGAATGTGGGTAGTTTCCAGGAGGTAGAAAAGAACAGGAAGTGGTTGTCTTCTAGAGCTCCCAGAATGAAACCACTCTGTTGGAACCTTGATTTTGTGCCCAGTAATGTCCCTATGACATCTCTGACCTCCAGAACTATTGGATAATAATTTTGGGTTGTTTTAAGTTGCTACATTTCTCTTAATTTAAGTCTGTGCATAGGTACTTAGTACCTGTTTGAACTCCCAACTCAAACGGTGAAATTAAAAGGTTCAAAGCTTCTTTTTGGTGACTTTTTTTTTACTATTTTAGTATCTTTCTGACATCAGAAGAGAAAGATCTTCTTGTCCATATCCTACCAATGTATTGCTGATAAATTAAAGTCATCTTTATCTATTCTGCATTTAGTCAACATAATACTTTTCTTTCTATTATCTGTTGGATGGAGAATATTTGGTAGAGAGGAGGAAAATCTGCACATTTTACAGAAGTGATATCAAAGCAAAATTCCTAAGAATTTAATCAGGATCCTATGGGATTCTAATTTTAAACTTTTCATGACTTCAGACTTGTGATAATTTGTCACAGCAGCTGCAGGAAACGGATACAGGTATTATTATCCACACTTTAGAGGTGTTGAAGGAAGACTTAGAGAAACCAAGTCAGCAGCACAAATTAGCAACATTCACAAGGGAAAATGACACAGTAGTAGTGTGGTTCCAGGCCCCACAACCCCAGAGTCTAAGCATACTACCCTCTAGGACTGGCTCTTCTTCAGAAACCAGCATTATTTTCTTACTTCTTGGGATTCGATTTGACAAGAGTTAGGGTTGCCCATATAAATGGGAGCTACAGGATGACCTCAGTTGTGTGGGATGTGTCCTGACAGGGACATTGTGTCACTGCCACTAGACATAGTCAGGAATAACTCAATATAAATGCATGATCTGAGTTGTTGTGGAGTGGGATAAAATAATAATATAATTAAACTCACCATTGTATAAAACTGCAAGGATTGCATCTCCATTCAGCCAGGCTACTTGTCCCAGGAAGTGTTGAGGCTTGGCTCAAACTCAAGAATATTCAGAAACTGCTGAGGTGATGCCATGAATAATTATGGAATGTCAGAGCTGGCAGGGTGCTGTCATATTGACTGGAGGAGAGTAATATTCCATGTTTTGGTTGGTCTGCCCTCCATCCCTGCATAATAAATGAAAGGGTGCCCTGACTTTAACTTCTCCATCCATCCATATGCTAAGCTAGCATTAACACTTTCCCAGGGGGGCTTTCTTTTTTATCACTGAGTTTTTCCAAATACCACCTGAGAGAAAGGTCCTGTGAACATCTTTGCCAGTTTCCTTTCTTTTTTTTTAG
The DNA here is from genome assembly GCA_027257055.1 of Cephalopachus bancanus. Lineage (NCBI taxonomy): Eukaryota > Metazoa > Chordata > Mammalia > Primates > Tarsiidae > Cephalopachus > Cephalopachus bancanus. The sequence goes on along the minus strand of JAPVLO010001663.1, from coordinate 71,728 downwards.
TAAAATGACCATATTTGTGCTGCAAAATGTTGTCTTTGTAACCCAAGGAGTTGCCTGGAGCATTCTCAGGACAGGGCAAGAGGTAGAGGCTGGGCTGGGCACAGACCCCCCTTATTCCCCCTCCTCCTCCATCAGAGCACGCTGAGTTTATCTGTTTTGTATTTTGAGCTTTCCCACAAGGTTTTATTTCAAGAAGGCCATCTACTAAAAAAACTTGAGAACTATTGACATAAAAATCTGTGGTGGTGAAACTCTATGGAAAATCTATTCAGAAAAGAAGTATTGACTTTACTATATACCAGGCACTGGAATGGAACATTAAATGAAACAAAGATTTCTGCCCTCAAAGAGCTTATAATCTTAGTAAGTTAAAACATGACACCCTAAAAAATTACCATTAGGGAACACTGGGATGTTTCTGCATCTTATACTTTCTTGGGATCCCAAGACTTGGAGTAAACTGTGTAATTTCTGCACTTAGAATATGTATTTCTTTCCCCTTCCCCTTATTAAGATGGCATTAGGTTGCTCCCTCCCAGGAAAGCTGGGAGCCCCTGGAGCTTTTCTGCTTGAAGCTGGGCACCCAGCTGCTTCTCTGATCCCCAAAGGCCCTTCCTACGGGAGCACAGCTGTGGGAGAAGTGGGAATGAAGCCCCTTTCTTCTCCTGGCATTCCCAGAGTCTGACTGATGTTTGATGAACACATCTCTTTCCCTTTTGACTTCAAGTCTGTTCTTCCCAAGATTTTGACTGGATTCCATAGGTTGGATCAGCGTTAATGGACTGGACTCAGAGTCTGTTGTCCTATGATGACTAAGGCTTTGTTCTGGTCTGACCTTGCCTGCCTGGCTCCCTTTACTTGGGGAAATTCTCTCTCAGGAGGCTTGCCCCTCAGTCCTTTCTCAGAATGGGCTTCTGCCGGGTGGTCCCACCAGTTTGCAGGGCAAACCCTCTCTGATCCCCATGTTGTGGGTGAATTTGGCCTTTCTCCATGATGTGCCCCTTGTTGCATGAGTCTTCTGCCCTTGATTTAAGGAGGAGTTCTCTCTAGACTGTCCATGAAGGGGGCCAGCTCGTCTCTTCTTATATGACCTTTATGCTCCCAAATGACATTGTCGGCTTCAAAATAGTCATCGCTGAGAATCCTGGACAAAACCCAGAGACTTGAGAAATCTTACAGAAACCACTCATAGACCTGAGGACCATGGGGGAAAGAAACCTTGCCTTCTGTTCACAGATGGAACTGAAAGAATTTCTATACAGTCAACAGACAAACCCCAACTAAGACTCAGCAAGGTGTTATTGAATTCAAATACACAGCATATTGGTCAAAAGTAATTCAATATTTACCTGAACTTCTTGAGGAACAGTGGAGATGATCTAATCTTAATCCCTGTCAACATTTCTTAAAACCCATTTGTCCTCAGTATTCTCTGCCTGAGGATGCTATGACACCTGTACACTATCTGTCCCCAGATCCAGCCATGGGGCTTGTACTTAATATCCCTCATGCTTCCTTTCCTCCCCTTTTGATTGGGAAAAGTGAGGGAGGATGGAAGGTCGAAAATGTTCACATTAACACATTTTGCTCCAGCACATTCCTTTTTAAAAATTCTTGCTGGGTGTGGTGGCTCACTTCTGTAATCCCAGCACTTTGGGAGTCAGAGGCAAGAGCGTTGCCTGAGTCCAGGGGTTCAAGACCAACTTGGGCAACTTGGTGAGACCTCGACTCTATAATAAATGAAAAAATCATCCAGGCATGGTGGTGCATGCCTGCAGTCCCATCTACTTGGAAAGCTGAGGTGAAAGTACTGCCTGAGTCCAGCAGGTCAAGGCTACAGTAACCATGAGTGTGTCACTGCCCTGCAGTCAGGGTGACAGAATGAGATCCTACTCTAAAAAAAAAAAAATCTTGCTAGGGCTGTTCAAACCCCCAATGCCCCTCACTGCCTTTCTTCTGGGAAAGCATTTCTCTACCATTCCTGCTGCAAGTTCTTGAGAATAAATTTGAAGGTTTATATTGGTAGAGCTGCAGTCTCATGGCTGTAGACTGACCTCTTGACCCTCCTGTGGTCCTTGCCTTTCTTCCTTAGGGATGAAATTTTTTAGGGGAGAGTGGACTTGTGGGAATAGGCCAGATGTTGTTGGAACTTGTGTGTTGTTTGGTCCATGTGGTGTCTTAAACATTTTTATTAAATTCAAACAGTACATTTCACATAAAAATCAGATTTCTGGCTTGCCTCGAAAAGGTAGACAATTTGGCAACTCTGAGTCCCAGGGAGCAGTAAGCAGAGATGGTTTCCTTTGTCTCAATTCACACAGTCCTGCCTGGTCCATGCACTCTTTTTCCTGTCCAGGTCCTGCAGGCATTTGAGTTTTCAAGCCCTGTCTTTGTTGTAATGGCTTTGGAATAACTCAAGTTATTAATAGAGCTCCTACTTATTTCCTGTAGGCCACTCACATTTTGACCCAAGTAAGAACTGTGGACTCAGATATTAAGAAGAAGGGGGAAAGATTCTGATTATTTAGTAGCAGGAAAATGAAGGAAAGGGAGGTCTTCAATTGCCTATCCTCACCTTCTAATTTTCCACTGTTGGTTTGAGTCAGGGAGAGAGTCTTTCAATAATACCCCTTCTTCAGGATACATATGGCCAGAAATGGAGGTGATAGTGCAGATGGACCCTCCTGGACCTGGCTCTGGCTACTCTGGACACTGTTTCTCTTGCTTGGCTTGAGTTGTAGCCTCATGTTTGGTCTCAAACACCATAAGACAATGGCAGCAACCCTCACCACCTTCAAACCACAGTGCAGCCTTCTTGGAGTGCTTTGATTGTACCCTTATGCCTGAGTTAGGCTCATGAGAGGCACCAGGACAGGAACATGAGAAGCAAGAGCTGAGCTCTCACAGGGTCATGTTCTCCTAAGATTCAAGTGAAAATAGATTCTTAACTATTTTGGTTCAGTTATTTCTTATTTAGGGAGATACTTTTGTTCAGCAAAATTCAAAATACTTCTGTAGTTAGGATTTACTGAACAGTATAAAATTTTCTATCAATTTATTTTATTTTGTTTTATTTATTTATTTTTTATTAATCAGTATTTTCTATTATGGTTTTGTGGGGTACAGTTAAGGGTTAGGTGTACAATTACGTTTCATTCAGGCACCCTGTTGATAAGAGGTGTTTTCCCATCCCCAGACAGATATTTGCTACTGTTAATCCCATCCCCCCCATAGTTTCCCAGTACCGTCAGTCATATTCTTATAGTATTACATTGGATGTTCAAGGTCCATTATATGAGTGAGAACAAGTGATATTCAGATCTTTGTTTCTGTGAGAGGTCACTCAGTATTATAGACTCTAGTTCCATACAGGTTGCTGCGAAATTCATGGTTTTGTTCTTTTTTATGGCTGCGTAGTATTCCATCGTGTATATGTACCACATTTTTTTTTTTGAGTTGGAGTCTCACTCTGTCACCCAGACTGGAGTGCAGTGGCCGCTCCTGGCAACCGCAGCCTCGACCTGCTGGGCTCCGGTGATCCTTCCGCCTCAGCCTTCCAAGTAGCCGGAATTACAGGCATGCGCTACCACGCCCGGCTGATTCTTTGATTTATTGTAGAGATGAGGTCTCGCTGCCCAGGCGGGTCTCGAACCCAGGGGCTCAGGCAATCCACTCACCTCAGCCTCCCAAAGGTGCGGGATTACAGGCTGAGCCACCGAGCCCGGCTGTACCACATTTTTTAAATCCACTCCTCTTTTGATGGGCAGCATGGTTGTTTCCAGGTTCTTGCTATTGTGAACAACGCTGCAATAAACATACGTGTGCAGGTATCTTTTTTATAGAGTGATTTGTGTTCTTCAGCGTATATTCCCAGTAGGGGGATTACAGGGTCATATGGAAGGTCAATTTTTAGAGCTTTTAGGAATCGCCACACTGCTTTCCACAGAGGTTGCACTAGTTTACACTCCCACCAACAGTGTAGAAGTGTTCCCTTTTCACCAAACCCTCTCCAGCAGCTGTTATTTTTTGAGTTGATGATAATTGCCATTCTGACTGGAGTTAGGTGGTATACCAGTGTGGTTTTGATTTGCATCTCCCTGATGACTAGTGAGGTTGAGCATTTCTTCATGTGTTCGTTGGCTGCTTGGATGTCTTCTTTTGTGAAGTGTCTGTTCATATCTTTTGCCCATTTTATAATAGGATTGTTTGTTTTCTTCTTTTCAGTACCTTTCAGTTCCTTGTAGATCCAGGATGTTAAGCCTTTGTCAGACCTAGAGTTGGCAAATACTTTTTCCCAGTCTGTAGGCTATCTCCCTGCTCTCTTGATGGTTTCTTTGGCTTTACAGAAGCTTGTCAGTTTAATAAGGTCCCATTTGTCTATCTTCTCTCTTATGTACTGTGGGTTACGGGTTTTGTTTAGGAATTGGATGCCAGTTCTGATTTCCATGAGAGTATTTCCTTCCTTTTCTAAGGTTCTTATGGTTTGAGGTTTTACATTTAGGTCTCTGATCCATTTGGAGTTAACCTTTGTGCATGGGGATAGATAGGGGTCCTGTTTCAATCTTCTGCATGTGGTCAGCCAGTTTTCCCAGCACCATTTACTGAATAGGTTCTCCTCTCCCCATTGGTAGGTGGTGGGGGCTTTGTCAAAGATGAGTTGGTTGAGAAATTGTGGTTTTACTTCTGGATTCTCAATTCTGTTCCATTGATCTATATGCCTGTTCCTGTACCAATACCAAGCTGTTTTGATGATTGTAGCTTTATAGTAAAGTTTAAAGTCTGGTATTGTGATACCACCTGCTTTGTTTTTTTTTGCTGAGGATTGTTCTGGCTATTCTTGGATGTTTGTGTTTCCATATGAATTCCTGTGTTGTTTTTTCTAGGTCTGAGAAGAATGTTGTTGGTAATTTAATGGGTATTGCATTGAATTTGTAGATTGCCTTAGGTAAGATGGACATCTTCACAATGTTGATTCTTCTGATCCATGAGCATGGGATATTCTTCCACTTGTTCGTGTCAGCTTTGATTTCTTTGAGCAGTGTTTTGTAATTTTCATTGTAAAGGTCTTTCATGTCTCTGGTTAGGAAGATGCCAAGGTACTTCATTTTTTTTGTGGCTATTGTGAATGGAATTGTGTTTTTTATTTGGGTTTCTGTTTGTTTATTATTGGTGTAGAGAAATGCGATTGTCTTTTGTACATTTATTTTGTATCCTGAGACTTTGTCAAAGGCCTTTATCAATGTAAGGAGGCCTTTGACAGATTCTCTTGGGTTTTCAAGGTACACAATCATATCATCTGCATAGAGAGATAACTTGACTTCCTCTTTTCCTATTTGAATACCTCTGATTGCCTCCTCTTCTCTGATTGCTCTAGCCAGGACTTCCAATACTATGTTGAACAGGAGGGGAGAGAGTGGGCATCCTTGTCTAGTTCCAGTCTTCAGGGGAATTGGTTCCAATTTTTGTTCATTTAGGAGTATGCTGCCTGTGGGTTTCTCGTAGATGGCTTTTACTATTTTGAGGTATGTTCCCTGTATGCCTAGATGTTCAAGGGTTTTTATCAAGAAGGGGTGCTGGATTTTATCAAAAGCTTTTTCTGCATCTAATGATATAATCATGTGGTTTTTGTTTTGACATCTGGTGATGTATTTAATTACATTTATGGTTTTACGAATGTCGAACCAGCCTTGCATCCCAGGAATGAAGCCTACTTGGTCATGATGGATGATTTTTGAGATGTATTGCTGAATTCGGTTTGCTAGGATCTTGTTGAGAATTTTAGCATCTGTGTTCATCAAAGATATTGGCCTGTAATTCTCTTTCTTTGTTGAATCTTTACCTGGCTTGGGTATCAATGTGATGTTGGCTTCGTAAAATGATTTGGGGAGAGTTCCATCTTTCTCAATCACCTGGAATTCCTTCAGTAGGATTGGTATCAGCTCCTCCTTGAATGTCTTGTAGAATTCTTCTGGAAAGCCATCTGGACCAGGGCTTTTTTTTGTAGAAAGTTTTCTTATTACGTAGTTGTTTCCTTGATTGTTATTGGTCTATTTAGGGTCTCAATTTCTTCTTGTTCCAACCTAGGTAGGTTCTGTGATGTCAGAAAGTCCTCCATTTCCTTATGGTTTTCAAGTTTGGTTCCATACAAGTGTACGTAGTAGTCTCTATTGATCTTTTGTATTTCTTCCGGGTCAGATGTGACTTCATGTTTTGTGTTTCTGATTGTGTTTATTTGAGCTTTTTCTCATTTTTTCTTGGTCAGTCCCAATAGCTATGGGACTATCGATCTTGTTTACCCTTTCGAAGAAACAGCTCTTTGTTTCATCGATTTTTTGTATTATCTTTTGTCTTCTGTGTCCTGGATTTGGGATTTTATTTTGGTGATCTGGATTCTTCTGCTGAAATTAGGGTTTTTGTGGTCTTGCTTTTCCAGCTTCTTTAGGTTGCTTGTTAGGTTGTTAATTTGTGTTCCTTCCATTTTCTTCATTTGTGTTTGTAGGGATATAAATTCCCCTCTTACTACAGCTTTCAGGGCATCCCAGAGATTTTGGTAAGATGTTTCTTCATTTTCATTTGTTTCCAGGTATTTTTGGTCCCTGTTTTGATTTCATCGTTGACCCAGGAGTTGTTTAGCATCATGCTGTTTAGTGTCCATGTCTTTGTGGGTTTTGGGGGGACTTTGTTGGTGTTGATGTTTATTTTTATTCCACTGTGGTCCGAGAAGGAGTTTGGTAGAATTTCGGTCCTTTTAAATTTGCTTATGCTTGATTTATGGCTGAGTATGTGGTCGATCTTAGAATATGTTCCATGTGGTGATGAGTAGAATGTGTATTCTGTGGTCTTTGGATGGAGTGTTCTGTAGGTATCAATTAAATCCATTTGGTCCAAAGTTATATTGAGGTTCTGCATCTCATTGGTGATTTTTTGTCCTGATGATCTGTCTAGGGCTGTGAGTGGGGTATTAAAGTTCCCAGTTATGATAGTGTTAGAGTCAATATCTTTCTTTAGTTTTCCAAGAAGTTGCTTTATGAAAGTTGGCGCACCTATGTTGGGTGCATATATGTTTAGGATACATATTTCTTGTTGATGAATTGAGCCTTTTATCATTATGTAGTGGCCTTCTGTATCTTTTTTGATTTTTAATAGCTTGAAGGGTATTTTGTCTGAAATTAAGATCGCTACTCCTCCTTTCTTTTGTATTCCATTTGCCTGAAAGTTTGTTTCCCATCCTCTTACTTTGAGTCTGTGGGTGTCCTTTCTAGTGAGGTGAGTCTCTTGAAGGCAATAGATTGTTGCCTGATGATATTTTATCCATTTTGCCATTCTATGTCTTTTCAGTGGTGCATTTAGTCCATTCACATTTAGGCTAATAATTGAAATCCAAGAGTTGATCCCTGTCATAAGGTTCTTACAGATGTGTTCCTGTTTATTTGTTGTCTTTCTTTGGGTTTTGGAGTTGGTTCATGTGTGTTTTTAATCTTTTGCCTGTACTCTTGTGAAGAATGCTGTTGTTCTTTTTTCTTTTTCTTCTGTGTTCAGTACTTTCTTAAGTGTTTCTGTAGAGGTGGTCTGGTGGCAGCGTAGGTTCTTAGGGATTAGATGTTTGGAAAAGATTTCAATTCTCCCTCACTAATGAGGCTTAGTTTGGCTGGGTAGGTTACTCTTAGTTGAAATTGTTTCTCTTTTAGAATTTTGAAGATAGGGCTCCAGGCTCTCCTAGCCTGAAGGGTTTCTGTGGATAAATCTGTTGCTATTCGAATTGGTTTTCCCTGGTAGGTAGTCCGGCCTTTTTCTCTTGCTGCCTTTAGGATTTTTTCTTTCATAGCTACTTTGTTTAGGCGAATTATTATGTGTCTGGGAGTTTGTCTCCTCATTTGTTGTCTTGCAGGGGTTCTCTGAATCTCTTGTGTTTGAATTTTTTCATCCTTAATGAGTTGAGGGAAGTTTTCTTGAATGATTTCATGAAATGTTTGTTCCAGTGTGGCTTCTGTTTCTCTTTCTGCCTCAGGAAGCCCAATTATTCTTAGGTTTGGTCTCTTGAAGTGATCATTCATCTCTTGTGGGTTTTGTTCTGTCTTTTTGAGCTTCTTTTCTATGCTTTTGACAGTTTGGGTTAGTTCTGTGCTTTGGTCTTCAAGCTCTGAGATTCTTTCTTCTGCTTGGCTGATTCTGCTTTCCATGCTTATTAATCTGTTGTTCATTTCCATCACAGTATTCTTTACTGCTGTCATTTCTGACAACAGCTCCTTCCTATTTTCCTCTTGTCTCTCCTCTATTTTTTTAAAGTCTCTCCATTAATGTCTTGATGTCTGGGTTTGTTGCATGTAACCAGTCATTCTGGGGACTCTTCATTGTCTGTGTTCCAGAATCTGTTTTCTCAGTGTCTGATTTCCTAGGGGTCTGTGTAAGACCTATATTCTTCTTTTGGTTTTTCTTCATTTGTGTGGTTTTTCTCCCTCCCTACTTTTTCCTTCCCTCCACATCACCGTCTTTAATTCTGTTATTCAGGGGTAAAGGGATTGGTTTTACTTCTGTTTGTTCAGTCTCCTATTCTTTATGTATATCCTCTTACTTTGTTCAATTCTGAAGCTGCACTGTAGGTTGGAGGTGGTCCTTTTTGCAGTTTTGAGATGTACTTAAGGGGAGAGCTATGATTCAAAATCTGTCTGCAGGTCCTGGTATTCGCTGACAGGCGTGTGGATAATGTGGAGCCCACTTCCCACTGCCCTGGAATCTGTCCGTGCAGTGGGGCTGTAGGTTTACTCCCTGAAATAAAATGTGGTTAGCAGAGGGGAGAGAATAGAGCAGATAGTGGGTTGAAGATGGGAGTGGAGAGATAGAGGAGTAAGGGGGGAAACAAACGAGTGTGCCAACAAATAGAGACAGAGGCCTATACTGAGACAGATAAAAACAATAGACCACAACTACAGACAAACCAACTCTCATACAAAAAAATAAAAAATAAAAATAAAACATATAGTGATACTAACATACAAGCTAACCAACCACCTTGTTAGTGTGCTGTTCCTCTATACAAAGATATGGTTTACAGAGAAAGGAAAAGAGAAGAAAAGGAAAAGGAAAAAAAGAAAAAAGGGAACAATACAGTAGGAATAGAATTAAGTCATTAAACTAATAGAATCAATGAAGCACACTCTGAGACATTTTGTTTAAGTCCAATGTCCTTTCAGGTCTGATTTCTAGTTTTCTTTTCAAGCTGGTAAATTAGTTTGCAGTTAGGGTCAGTTGCCCCTGATCTGCTGTGAAGGACAGTTCAGATTAACCTTTGTTCAGCAGTTTGGTCTATGTCTTTATCAAGCTTGTTTCTCCCGTTTCGGTGTTGTTACCTTGAATTGCCAGCAGGTGGTGCTATCTCATCTGCTCGCCCCAGAGGGGGTGGGGCCGGACAGGAACAAGATGGCTGCCTGCCTCCGAGCAGGCAAAAGGAACCCCACGCCAGCTGGGCAGGACAGTCTGGGAGGCAGGAGAGGTGGCAGCAATCCCCGCAGATCTTCCCTGAAGGGTTTGGTGTAGATCTCCTCGGGCCCGTGTGGTGCGATGTGCCACCCATAACAGAGGCCACGGCAGCGGTGGCGACGGTGGTGGCGGGGGGAGGGCCTGCGGCGGCAGCGGTGGCAGCGGGACTGTTTGCACTGCAGTAACTGTCCAGTCGTTGCGATGTCCCAGTGGTGGCAATGGCCGAGCTCTGTCTGAAGAGCAGGCTGTGATGGTGGGGTCCCCAGCCCCCCGGGGCGAGAGTCAGAGACCCACTGTAAATCAGCCTTGCAGAGGGCCTCAGACACCGGGTTGCCCCATCGCCATCTTGCCATGTCCTCTATTTTATTTTTTTAAATCAATATTTTTTATTATGATATTGTGGGATACACTTAAGGGTTAGGTATACAAATATGTTTCATTCAGGCCCCCTTGTTGATAAGAGGTGTCTCCCCATCCCCAGACAGATGTTTACTATGATTAGTCCCATCCCCCTTCCCCTCACCCCCAAAGTTTCCCACCACTGTCAGTCATTTTCTTATGGTAGTATGTTGGATGATCAAGGTCCACTATATGAGTGAGAACATGTGATACTCAGATCTTTGTTTCTGTGAAAGGTCACTCAGTATTATACACTCTAGTTCCATCTAGATTGCTGTGAAATTCATGATTTTGTTCTTTTTTATGACTGCATAGTATTGCATCATGTATATGTACCACGTTTTTTAATCCAGGTCTCTTTTGATGGACAGCATGGTTGGTTCCACGTTCTTGCTATTGTGAACAATGCTGCAATAAACATTCGTGTGCAGGTATCTTTTAGATAGAGTGATTTGAGTTCTTCAGGGTATATTCTCAGTAGGGGGATTGCAGGGTCATATGGGAGGTTGATATTTAGATCTTTTAGTAATCGCCACACTGCTTTCCACAGAGATTGCACTAGTTTACACTCCCACCAACAGTGTAGAAGTGTTCCCTTTTCACCACACCATCTCCAACAACTGTTATTTTTTGAGTTATTGATAATTGCCATTCTGACTAGAGTTAGGTGGTATCTCAGTGTGGTTTTGATTTGCATCTCCCTGATGATTAGTGAGGTTGAGCATTTCTTCATGTGTCTGTTGGTTACTAAGATGTCTTCCTTTGTGAAGTGTCTGTTCATATCTTTTGCCCATTTTATAATGGGGTTGTTTGTTTTTTGCTTTTAGCATGTTTGAGTTCCTTGTAGATCCAAGATGTTAAGCCTTTGTCAGACCTGGAGTTGGCAAATACTTTTTTCCAGTCTGTAGACTATCTCCCTGCTCTCTTTATGGTTTCTTTGGCCTTGCAGAAGCTTGTCAGTTTAATAAGGTCCCACTTGTCTATCTTCTCTCTTATGATCTATGGGTTTCGGGTTTTGTTCAGGAAATGGATGCCAGTTCCGATTTCCATGAGGGTATATCCTTCATTTTCTAAGGTTCTTATGGTTTGAGGTTTTACATTTAGGTCTCTGAACCATTTGGAGTTAATTTTTGTGTATGGGGATAGATAGGGGTCCTGAATCAATCTTCTGCATGTGGTCAGCCAGTTTTCCCAGCACCATTTACTGAATAGGTTCTCCTCTCCCCAGTGGTAGGTGGTGGAGACTTTGTGAAAGATGAGCTGGTTGAGAAATTGAGATTTTGCTTCTGGAATCTCAATTCTATTCCATTGATCTATATGCCTGTTCCTATACCAATACCAAGCTGTTTTGATGATTGTAGTTTTATAGTAAAGTTTGAAGCCTGGTAATGTGATACCACCTGCTTTGTTTTTTTTTGTTGTTTTTGTTTTTTTTTTGCTGAGGATTGTTCTGGCTATTCTTGGTCATTTGTGTTTCCATATAAATTACTGTGTTGTTTTTTCTAGGTCTGAGAAAAGCGTTGTTGGTAATTTGATGCGTATTGCATTGAATCTGTAGATTGCCTTAGCTAAGATGGACATCTTCACAATGTTGATTCTCCCAATCCATTAGCATGGGATATTTGTCCACTTGTTTGTGTCATCTTTGATTTCTTTGAGCAGAGTTTTGTAATTTTCATTGTAAAGGTCGTTCACATTTCTGATTAGGAAGATGCCAGGGTATTTCATTTTTTGTGGCTATTTTGAATGGAATTGTGCTTTTTATTTGGGTTTCTGTTTGTTTATTATTGGTGTAAAGAAATGTGATTGTCTTTTGCACATTTATTTTATATTCTTAGACTTTGCCAAAGGCCTTTATCAGTGTAAGGAGGTTTTTGACAGATTCCCTTGAGTTTTCAAGTTACACAATCTTGTCATCTGCAAAGAGAGATAATTTGACTTCCTCTTTTCCTATTTGGATACCCCTGATTGCCTTCTCTTCTGTCATTGCTCTAGCCAGGACTTCCAATACTATGTTGAACAGGAGGGATGAGAGTGGGCATCCTTGTCTTGCTCCAGTTTTCAGGGAAAATGGTTCCAATGTTTGTCCATTTAGGAGTATGCTGGCTGTGGGTTTCTCATAGATGGCTTTTACTATTTTGAAGTATGTTCCCCATATGCCTAGATGTTCGAGGGTTTTTATCAAGAAGGGGTGCTGGATTTTATTAATAGTTTTTTTCTGCATCTAATGATATAATCATGTGTTTTTTGTTTTGACATCTGGTGATGTATTTAATTACATTTATGGTTTTACAAACGTTGAACCAGACTTGCATCCCAGGCATGAAGCCTACTTGGTCATGATGGATGATTTTTGAGATGTATTGTGGAATCCGGTTTGCTAGGATCTTGTTGAGAGTTTTAGCATCTCCTTTCATCAAAGATATTGGCCTGTAGTTCTCTTTCTTTGTTGGATCTTTACCTGGTTTCTGTATCAATGTGATGTTGTCTTCGTAAAATGATTTGGGGAGAGTTCCATCTTTCTCAATCACCTGGAATACCTTCAGTAGGATTGGTATCAGCTCCTCCTTAAATGTCTTGTAGAATTCTGCTGGAAAGGCATCTGGACCAGGGTTTTTTTTGTAGGCAGTTTTCTTATTACGTAGTCATTTCCTTGATTGTTATTGGTCTATTTAGGGTCTCAATTTCTTCTTGTTCCAACCTAGGTAGGTTGTGTGATGTCATAAAGTCCTCCATTTCCTTATGGTTTTCAAGTTTGTTCCCATACAAGTGTACATAGTAGTCTCCAGTGATATTTGTATTACTTCAGAGTCAGATGTGACTTCATCTTTTGTGTTTCTGATTGTGCTTATTTGGGTTTTTTTCTCATTTTTTCTTGGTCAGTCTAGCTAGGGGACCATCGATCTTGTTTATCCTGACGAAGAACCAGCTTTTTGTTTCATTGATTTTTTTGTATTGTCTTTTTGTCTTCTATTTCCTGGATTTGGGCTTTTATTTTGGTGATCTGGATTCTTCTGCTGAAATTAGGGTTTTTGTGGTCTTGCTTTTCCAGCTCCCTTAGGTGACTTGTTAGGCTGTTAATTTGTGTTCCTTCCATTTTCTTCCTGTGGTTTGTAGGGATATAAATTCCCCTCTTACCATAGCTTTCATGGTGTCCCAGAGATTTTGGTAAGATGTTTCTTCATTTTCATTTGTTTCCAGGTATGTTTTGATCTCTGTTTTGATTTCATTATTGACCCTGGAGTTGTTTAGCATCATACTATTTAGTGTCCATGTCATTGTGGGTTTTGGGGGGACCTTGTTGGTGTTAATATTTATTTTTATTCCCCCTTTTCGTCTGTGTTTAGTACTTTCTTAAGTGTTTCATGTAGAGGTGGGTTGGTGGCAGTGTAAGTTCTTAGGGATTGTATATCTGGGAAAGATTTTAATTCTCCCTCGCTGATGAAACTCAACCTGGCTGGGTAGGTTATTCTTGGTTGAAATTGTTTATCTTTTAGGACTTTGAAGATAGGGCTCCAAGCTCTCCCAGCCTGCAGGGTTTTTATAGATTAATCTGCTGCTATTCGAATTGATTTTCATGGTAGGTGATCTGGCCTTTTTCTCTTGCTGCCTTTAGGATTTTTTCTTTTATGCCTACTTTGTTTAGGCAAATTATTATGTGTCTAGGAGTTGGTATTCTCATTTGTTGTGTTGCAGGGGTTCTCTGAATCTCTTGTGTTTGAATTTTTGCATCATTGATTAGATAAGGGAAGTTTTCTTGAATGATCTCATGGAAAGTTTGTTCCAGTATGGTCTCTGTCTCTCTTTCTGCCTCAGGAGGGCCAATTACTCTTAGGTTTGGTCTTTTGAAGTAATCGCTCATCTCTTGAAGGTTTTGTTCTGTCTTTTTGAGCTTGTTTTCTGTGTTTTTAAGAGTTTGGGTTAGTTCTATATTTTGGTCCTCAAGCTCTGAGATTCTTTCTTCTGCTTGGGTAATTCTGCTTTCCATGCTTATCAGTTTGTTATTTATTTCATTCACAGTATTCTTTATTACTGTTTTCTCAGATATCAGCTCCTTTCTAGTTTCTTCTTGACTCTCCTCAATTCTTTTAAATCTCTCCATTAATGTCCTATTATCTAGGTTTGTAATTTGAGACCAGTCATTCTGGGGGCTCTTCATTGTTTGCATTCCAAAGTCAGTTTTCTCAGTGTCTGCCCTCCCAGGGTCTGGGAGAGACCCATATTCTTCTTTTGATTTTTCTTCATTTGTGTAGATTTTTCTCTGTCTCCCCTTTCCCTCCCCTTCTTTAATTCTGTTTTTCAGGGAAGTTGTGATTGCTTTTGTTTCACTTGTATAATCTCCTATTCTTCCTTATGAGGGTCCCCTGGCTTTGTTCACTTTTGAGGTTGGAGTGTGGGCTGTGGGCTGTACTTTTTACAGTTTTGAGGTTTAATTGAGGGGGAAACTGTGATTCACAACCTATATGCTGATTACAGCATCCACCAACAGGTGTATGAACACACTGGAAACTATTTCCCACTGCCTTACAATCTGTCTGTAAGCAGCGGGTTGTAGTTTTGGCCCCTGGAAGCAAAAGGAGGTACAAAAGAGAATAATAATGGAGGGACGTCAATAGGACGTTAGAAAGAGAGAATAGTGAGAGGGAAAACAGACATACATACCAACTAACAGGTGAAAAAGAGACTCAAGTCCAGAGAGAAGTGAAAAAAAATCACAGAAGGAAAATTCCCTAAAGAATACTGGCAGCTACTCAGAGACAGACCAATAAAATCATGAAACAGATAGTGTAAGTTAGAAAGCAAACAATAGTGAGCATAGTATATAGTCAGAATGATAAAATCAAAGGTCAAAATAAGAGATCAGGCTAGCTCTCGAATCTTTTCTTAGTGTCTAAAGTCACTTGAGCTCTGATCTCCAGCCTCTCCCTTTGTTTTTGTTGCAGGCAGCTAGCCTGCTGCCTGGGAGGTCTGTGACGCTTAGTTGTTTCTGTCTGTTCAGCGTAGGGGAGGGGCTTTGTCTCTTGTTTAATGACATTACCTTAGGAACCAAGGTGGAGCCTCTGATAGGTGGGCGGGGCAATGCAAATCTGCCTGGAGGATGTCAGAGATGGTAACTTCACTTTCACTTTCAGGGATGCTGTCTGGGTCTCTGGGTGAGAGGCACTGGGGATTGGCTGCACAGCTGAGTGCTGGATCTGGGGTGTCACCAGCAGGCTGGGGTGGAGAAGAGGGTTGGGCATTCCCTCCTCTGGAGCTGGAAGCCTCCAATCAGCACCTTTCACAAGCTTGGGGTTCTGTTCCCTTACACAAGCTTGGGGTCATGCATTGAGTGCCTAAGCCAGGGTGGGCCCAGGGCTCCAGAGCTCCAAAGCTCCAAAGGGCAGGTGGTGGCCCTGGGTCCCTCACAGGGTACTACAGCCAGAAATGGGACCAACCTCTCTGAGGGCCGGGCACCCAAAGCCTCCCTGGGTGACCGGCAGCTTGGTGCTGGGTGCTGGGCAATACGATGTAGCCAGGGAGGGAGCTGAGACCCGGGACTCCCAAGCAGGTGGGAGTCACATGTAATGGAGCAGCCGCAGCTGGGGACCACAATATCTGGCCCTGCATGGGACCAAAGTTCCCCGGGCCTTGCACCAGTGCAGCTGGCGGTGGGCAGGGAGTTGCGGGAAGAAAAGTAAGAGTCTTTTTGGGAACTCACATTCGGAGAGTCTCACAAATCCACCTATGCCATCGCCATCTTACCAAAACGCTTCAATTCAGCATTTTAAAAAGACACAGTTCCTATCTAAACCATCAACACTTCATTATAATTTTTAATATGTCTTATTTTGAAATAACTATAGATTCTTGGGAGGTAGAAGATGAGTGCAGTGCAGATTTATGTAACCTTCCCCAATTTCTCCCAATGATGATATCTTATATATTTACAGTCTTCTAGGAAAACTCATATTGACATTTAATCCCCACTGGAATATTATTTAGAGAGCAGGAAACCCAACTATGGTATTTGAGAGATGGCACCTTTGAAAGTATTTGAGATTAGATGAGGTCATGAGCATGGGACATGGATGACTTTATAAGAGGAGAAAGAGAGACATAATCTAGCACCCTCTGACCTCTCACCATGTGATGTCCTGCACCACCTCAGGACTCTGCAGAGTCCTCACCAGCAAGAAGGCCTTCACCAGATGCTGTCCCTTGACCTTGGACTTCCCAGCCTCCAGAACTATAGGAAATATATTTCTCTTCTTTATAAATTACCTATTCTCAGGTGTTCAGTTATAACAGAAAACACACTATGACATAGTATAATGCATAAACCATGAAACTGACCTAGGTATAATCCACAGACTTTATTAAGATTTCAAGTACATGTGTGCACATGCGTTTGTGTGGATGTAAACAATTTCATCACATGTATAGATTTGTGAAACCAACACCTCCATCAAGACACAGCATTGCTCTATCACTTCAAACATTCTTTGTGTTAACCTTTTATTGTCACATTCATCTTCCCCAGTCAGGCCCATAAAGCCACAAGTTTAGTCTATAAGTGAAAATATATTATATGCATTATTTGGGAAATGGCTTATTTCACGCAGCCTAATTATCTTGTGATATAGCCAAGCTGTTGCATGTATCAGTAGTTCATTTTTAAAAATTGCTGTGTGGTATTCTGTGGTATGGACACACCGCTGCGCATTTAACTATTTACCCATTGAAGGACACTGGTGTTGCAATTTTTGACTATTATGTGTAAAATTGCTGTGAACATTCAAGTACAGGCTAGTGTGGACATTCCAAGATGAGTTTTTGCTTCTGATTTGCAAAAAAAAAAAAAAAAAAAATTGTTCTTAATAGGGAAATTCCCATAAAAAGACTGACCCTTGATTTACCTTTTACAATTCAGCCCCTACTGCTACATTACCAACCTTCTTTTGTTATGCTTATTCACTCAGTACTCTCATAGAGCACTTATTATAGGTGACGTCCTCTCTACTGCAACAGATCCTGCTTCATGAAACTTATATTCTAAACACACATACAAGATAGTATCAGATAAACACATAAGGGCTCTGGAGAAAATCAAATGGAGTGATGAGGTAGAGAGTGAGGCTAGCAAGCAGGAGGATGGAGAATCACAGGCAGAACTTCCAGAAAAGACTGTGAGGCTATGCCTTTCATACTGGGGTGTTCACAACCCTCATGGCATGCACATGGCAGAGAGTAGCACTTCTCAAATTTTGATGTGCAAAAGAGTCATTCCAGGATCTGGTTAAAAGGCAGATTCTAATTTGGCTGGGATGGGGCCAAGATTCTGCATTTCACAGAGCTGCCAGTCCAGGTGCACACTTGGAGTAGGAGGTGCTAGATTAAGATATGAGATGAAGCCTCTGGAAACACAGGACACATTAATGGAACTTGATAGTAATTCTTTGATATTATTAAACAAATATACAGAATTAATGTAGAGTTTCCATGAATTTTAAATATAAATAAATGGACCTAACTTTGCACCAACTCTTCAGGGTTGTAGTTCCAGCCTCTGAAAGATAAGTGTCTGCTTTTCAGTCCGTGGAATGAATGCTCTGGTGGGAATTTTTTTTTTTAATTGTAGAGACGATGTCTTGCCAAGTTGCCCATGGTGGTCTTGAACCTGCGGGCTCAGGCAATCTACTCACCTTGGGCCTCCCCAAATTCTGGGATTACAGGCTGAGCCAGTAAGCATGGCCATGGTGGGAACTTTTGAGCGGCATTGCCTCTGGGCATTTACTTGGCTGCTTACTTGGGAATCCTGGCCCTGGTTCCATGGTCACATGTCTTCTCAGGGTTCTGCCTCCTCTGAATCTGCCCCCTTTAGAAGAGTTCTCCACCTTTCTGTGGGGCATGGGAACTCAGGCACTTCTGGGGGCAGTTTGCTCTGGGATTTGTCTGTGGAGCCTGAGACACATTGTCTGAATTTCCTCTGTAGGGAAAAGTACACTTTAAAGAGAGACTTGACTTCTAAACCCTTTCTCTTCAGTATGAACTCCCCCCCCAATTAGATATAAACAATGCTTGCATTTTAGTTTGGTATTCAGTTCTTGCCTAGGAGTTCCACATAGACTCATTCCCCCCTTTCCCATACCATCTATTCCACCTTTTTCCTTTGGGATCCCACTTGGGTGGTGCTCTGTGCTTGGGAAGACTGTAAACATTTCATGTTTTATGAAAATGAAATGGCCAGAAGGAGTTGAACTTGACTGGGGAAGGGCTGGATGAGAGCTTTGGGGCAGGGGGTGAGAGGCTTATCACTTCCCCAAAGGGCTTGCAGTACTTACGTGCTGAGAAAAGTTGGCTGTCAATCATCTAGCTTCTTTGCTAGTTATAGGCCAGTTTAAACTCCCCTTTGCTTTCCAGCAAAGAGAAGCATTGTAAATTTCAGACCCTGTTTGCAGCAGCAGATCTCTGGCTGCTGAAAGCCAGACGTGGACCTAACTGGGTCCATGCTGCTGTGGATCACTGACCAGAAATAGACAAGGCCTACCTGAATGTTGGATTCTGTGCAGCCTCCAGCAGGGATATGGTCAGCGGTGGAGGGAGCTCCCATGCTTTCCTTTCCAAAACACAGGACTCTGAAAGCCCTCAAGGACTTGGAGGAGGTGTTGTTTTACATGAGGGTCATTATGTCTGGAACGCTGGAGCTCAGGAAAGCTGTGCTTCTCTTCTTCCTAGGGGTCTGGCTAAGCTATATTTCCCAGGCCCTTGCAGGAAAGTAAAGACTGATGGAATTCAGGCAGAAGTGTGGAAACTCAGGTACAAGCAGGATTCATTCTCTCTTGCTCTCTCTGACCCTCTCTTTCTCTGTTCCCTGAGGACCATGTTGAGGATGGCAGCACCACCAAAAAGCAGCAGGCTGGGTCCCTGAAGCAAGGTGTGGAGTAGGGTCCCCTCACTTTTCTTTCCCTGTCCCCTAAGAATTGACCTGGAAACAAACTTCTGCAGTGTTAAGCTAGCAAAGGCTCCAATGCTGTTTCTTACACCAGTCAATCGTCCCTGACAGGTGCAGCCTCTAAAGTTACTGGCCTGGACAGGTAGAACCTGGTGGAAATCCCATCCTAAGTTTGGGTTAATCCTCCTTCAGGTTTCAATGCCTTTTGTGATAGCACAAGTAGGCACATGGTGAGGAGACTCTAAGAAGGATCTTAGATGTTATTTTCAGATTATTTTCTCGATGTGCTTCCCTATCCTTCACTTAAGAACCTTATAATTCTTGGTTGGATGTAAAAGTAATCCATGTTCAGTGTAGAAAATGTAGGCCATACTTAAAATTAGAAAGAAGAAAATAAAAGTCATTCATGACTCCCTTATTTAGATAGAATTGTTGGCAACAGTTTGGTGTTCTTTTTTCAGTCTTTCTTCACATGTATGTGTGTATTTATGTGTGCATGTGTTGGATAACATCTACATTTATATAATATCTCATTACATTATATTGCGTTTTCACATGTCATTGAAAAACTTGAAATAATAGTTTTACTGGATGAATAACATTCATTTAATGGCTATATTCTCATTTTATTTAAACCTTCTTCCATTGCAGGGCATCTAGGTTGCTTATAATCTACTATAAGCATTCTGTGCTGAGCATCTTTGTATGTGAATTTGTATTCAAATCTCTGCTGAAGTTTCAAGATACACCTTCAGGCTAGATTCTTAGCTGCAGAATTACCATTTGGCAGAATATGATAGTTTTAAGTGTTTTTGAACCTATGGCTAAACTATTTTCTGGAAAGATTATACGATCTATTCTCTTAGCATCTGAGCATAAGAGAAGTGATCTTCACTCTCTTTAGAATTGAGAGTACTTTTGTTTAATTTTTTGTTTATGGCACCATACTGAAGGAGTCCATAGAAGTAGAATTCTCATTCTAAACAGGTGGTTCTTCATTTTTGGGGGGGAGCAGTTATAGAGTCATTTAAGGTCCTGAAAGAAATAGATGAACCCACACTGTCTCTATATTCCCACCCCTCTCACTCCATGTACATACATAGTCAAGGCTTAGAATGGATTAATGGGGCAGGAGGGGAAAGCAGTGAGATAGATGAGGACACTGGTAAGGAATGATGGGAGCTGGGAGTGAGAGTGAAGGACCCTGATGACCCCTGGGATCAAGTGAGGGAAGAGAAAGATAGATTTTACTCTTTGGGCTTGGACATTTCAAATTGTTATAGGTTATTTGTTAACACTGAGCCCAAACCCTCATTGCCTCCCTGATTCTGTTCCTAGAATAATTATCCTTCCCCCTCAATCCTTCAAAACATATTCATTGGCAGTGTGCCAGGCCTTGGGTTAAGTGGTGTGAATACACATATTTGGCCCTTCCCTCAAAGGAGAAGGAGAAGGTAGACAACAAACAAATAAAACAGAAAAGTTTCAGCTCATGATAAGGTATAATAAAGAAAGAGATCGAATACTATGCTAGAGAATCCAGAGGGATATATTGTCTATTGCTGTGTCCAAATTATCCCAAACTTAGCAACATTAAACAACAAACATCTATTGTCTCAGTCTCTGAGATCAGGAATCTGGGAGCAACTTAGCAAGTTGATTCTGGATCAAGGACTCTCATGAGGGTTCAGTCAGCTGTTGCCTTGGGTTGAGATCTCATCTGTGACTTAACTGGGCCTGAAGGATCCATTTCTAAGCTCACTCATGTGACCATTGACAAACCTCAGATCCTCATTGGTTGTTGGACTGAGGACCTCAGTTCTTTGCTGAATGTTAGTGAAGGTCTTCTGAGTTCCTCAACATTTGAGTCTCTTTCTGGGCAACTTACAATAACTGCCTGCCAGAGAAAGTGAAATGAGAGAGAGGGCAAGACAGCGTGCATCCAAGATGGAAGTTGCTGTCTTTTTATAACCTAATGTTGAAAATGATATACCATCACTCCTGCTCATTAGAAGTGTTTCCATGTGCAGTCCCTATTCACGGGGAAGTGAACTAAGCTCCACATTTTGGAGAGAGGAATAGCAAATACTTTATGGGCATATATTTTTTAAAAATTTATTTAATTTTTTGAGTTAGAGTCTCACTCCGTCATCCAGACTGGAGTGCAGTGGCACCCTCACAGCCACCCCAGTGTCGACCCACTGAACTCTGGTGATCTTTCCACCTCAGTTCTGAGTCACACACCTCAGAACTACAGGTGTGTGCTATCATGCTCAGCTAATTTTTTGATTTATTGTAGAGATGCATTCTCATGTTGCCCAGTCCTGAGGCTCAGGCAATCCTCTCACCTTGGCCTCCCAAAGTGCTGGGATTTCAGGCTTGAGCCAATGTGCCCGGTCCAGACATATATTTTAAGCCACTACAGGAGGAGGGTAGGGATTTATATTACATGGGATGTTTCTATAGATTTTTAAAGATCTATTTCAAATATTATTTATAGTTTATTGCAATAAACTTATACTGGTCCAAAACTCCTTAGCTAAAATCCTTAAGCCAAGATATGTTCCAAATTTCAGAATTTTTAAGATTTTTAAAAAAGCACATCATATGCTATATAAAACCCCCTTGTGGGGTCTGAGACCACAGTGTGTAATTAATCACATTAATATTTCTACAATAAAGTCTATGAATATTCATACCATGCAGGATATAGATAGTCTCTAAATAACCTCATGTCAGTTAAGTGCACATTTGTGGACAAACAATATGCAAAACATAGAAAAGAACTTTTCCTCCTAGATTCTTTGGATTTTACCATTTCAGCTAGAGAATTGTGGAATCATAATAGACATTGAATAATACACTCATCTAAAATAAAGAATAATTACTTATGACTTGCAATGGTCTGAATGTTTTTATTCCTGCAAAATTTACATGTTGAGACCTAATCCCCCAAATGATGATATTAGGAGGTGAAGCCTTTAGGAGATTAGGTCATGAGAAAGGAGCCCTCAGGAATGAGATTAGTGCCTGTACAAAGGAGGACCCAGAGAGCTGCCTTACCCCTTCCACCATGTGAAGACACAGCAAGAAGGTACCATCTGTGAACCAGGAGGTGGAACCTCACTAGTTGTCAAAGCTTCTGGGAACTTGATCTTGGACTTTCTAGCCTCCAGAGATATGAGAAGTAAATTTCTGTTATTTATAAGCTACTCAGTCTATGGCGTTATATTATAGCAGCCCCAAGAGAACAAGATGTTACTTAAATTATTTCTTTATCAAATACCATGTAAAATTAATGGAACAATTTTTAAAAATTCGACAACACTTCAGGAGATTGTATGCGATCATGGAAGGGAATCGTTATTTCAAAGACTGGACTTTCTTGAGTTAAGATAGAGAGTGATAAAGTGGAAGATGTAGATTGCAGCCTCACTGGGAGGGTCTTTGTATGGGAGTTTGAAATCTCTGGCCTTGATCCTGAAAGTTGTAGGAGCTGCTGAAGAATCTCAACCGCTGAGTACAGAATAGTGACCCTTCTGAACTGGCATGGAATGTGCAGAAAATGAGAACTTCTAAATCGCCATACAGCTTGATTTAGTGAATGTCTGTTTTCCTTGTATCATCTCTGACCAGTGCCACAGAGGTGCAGCGCAGCTATTTGGTGGCTCTCCCTCTCCCTCTCTCAGCTCTCTCTATAATGAATGAACTGTTTAAATGGAGATTTCTTCACACAAATCCCTAGTTTTTGATCCTTTAACTCTCAAAGCATCTTCCCAGAGCAGAGACTTCTCCACATGGACTAGAGGAGGGTAGGACGGGAACCGAGATCAGGCAGACTCTGGGGGAAAGACAGGGTGTGGGCAGATGGGGTTCGTTGGGTAGTGGGCATGAGAAGGAGGGGAAGGTGGGAGCAATGAGGCATCATGGAAACTCTGGGTGTCATAGGAGAGAGAGGAAGGGCAGACGGACCTTGAGTTCTCATGCCAGAGTGAAGGGAGTTTCTGTTGTCAGGGTAGTGCCTTCCAGACCTCCGAGAGAGTTGGATTTAGACCCATTGCATTCGAGGAGCTGGAGGAGCCTTGAAGAAATAGGGACAAGTCAATCTTTTAAAGTTATTATTGTGAGAAATGAACTCATCTATCCAAAATCAAAGACTGAACACAGAGATGTGGAGTGCAGCAGAAGCAAAACTTTGATGATGGTCTTGCAAAATGGGTGTCTGGTGGGCAGGCACACTGAAACTGGAAGTATCAGCACTTGTATCCCTAAAATGCACATTCCTCTCCTAGTTCCTCATTGGAGGAATACCAGGATTTACACTCTTAGCCATAGGGCATCTACAAGTTACATGTTGATTGGTTTTACAGAATTATTTTATTTAGATGTCCTATTTGTTGATTGGCTTACAGGATTACTATTCTGATTGGATTCTACCAAAAGTTTAAACATGTAGCCCACCAAAGTAAAAAGTCTATGAAAAAGAAGCACAAAGAAGCAAAAAGCGAATCAACAAAATAGAAGCACACAGTATTTAGACACCATCTTGAGAAACCAAGATAAGTTAGAATCCAATCTGAAAATAAACCACCATTTTTTTCCTCCTATCGTGAAGACATCCTTGAATGGGGTGGCTCCACCACAAAATCTCCCATAAAATGTTTAACCACAAGACTTGGTGAAGATCAAGAATGATCTTGCTTTAGAAAAGTATGACATAAATAAAACATACCATTGCTGTGAACTAAGGTGATTTTTATTCTTTTTAAAAAATTGGACAAAAATAAAGAATGTGCCGGTGTGTGCTCTGGTGAGGCAGGGAAGGGAACACCTGTGTTCCCATTAGGAACTTTTTCAAAGTTTTTCAATGAGGAAGGGAAGGGTGGATGGTGAGGAAGCAGACCAGCCTGCCTCTTGCCAGCAGCTCTGATGGCAGGTTAGAAAGAAGTTGAAATGTATCAGAATCATTTATTGAGATATTATGTTTTATTTTCCTTCTGTAAAAAGGTCAGGAAAGAGGAGAACCATTCCTCTTCACCCTCTTTAACTTTACCACCCTTTTCTGCCTTAAAATGTAGAAAAGCTGGACACCCTTAGCCTCCAGGTCAGTGTTACAAGGTTTTGAGAAAGAGGGGAGCTGCGTGTCCTAGAGGTCCCTGGGGCTCTGAGAGATGTGGGACCTGAATGGATGCAGCCAGATAGCTTTACTTAAGATTAGACAGAGGCAGAGGCCTTTGAGTTTCAGGAGTGGTAGACACCGTCCCTTGCTCCCCACAGCACAACAAACATGGCAGTGTGTGGCAGGGAAGGTCATGGGGAAGCCGCTAGGGATGGCTATACCCCAAGCACAGAATCCCCCAGACTGGATGGAGACCCTTGTGTCTTTGCATTGACACAGCTTGTTAGAGGTGACCAGTGGTCACAGACACAAGAAGAATCAGTAGTAAGCTTCTGAACAACTTCAGTCTCATGGGTTGAAGAGGGAGACTCAGGAAAGTATACCGTTATATTTTCCACACAACTGGTGGATTCAGTCACTTGATGGGTGACAATCCAGTGACTACAAACAAGAATTTAATGAGGGGGTTTAAACACTTACAACAAGTAAGGAGAACACCAGGGATATTTCCCAAAGCAATGTCTCCCTGAATGGAGGTAAAAGCAGGTTTTTATCAAACAGATGAGCTGAGTCATTTCATGTAAAGGTATAGTGATGGCAGCCCAGGTGCAGTCATTGATCATGCTTCTTCATACATTTCATGTATAGAAAATGGTAAATAAATCCACTCTCACCCCTCTTGTTCAATATTGTGTTGGAAGTCCTAGCTCAGGCAATTAGACAAGAGAAGGAAATCAGGGATATCCGAATAGAAAAAGAGGAAGTCAAGTTATCCCTGTTTATGATGATATGATCCTATACCTTGAAAATCCAAGAGCATCTGTCAAAAACCTGCTTGCACTGGTAAAGGACTTGGGGAAAGTCTCCGGGTATAAAACAAATGTGCAAAAGACAGTTGCATTTCTTTACACCAACAACAAGCAGGCAAGTAAAAACACAATCCCATTCACAATAGCCGCCAAAGAAATGAAATACCTTGGCATCTTCCTAACCAGAGAAGTGAAAGAAAATTACAAAACACTGCTTAAAGAAATCCAAGAAGACACAAACAAATGAAAAAATATTCCATGCACATGAAGGAAGAATCAACATTGTTAAGATGTCTATCCTATCAAAGGCGATCTACAGATTCAATGCAATACCCATTAAGCTACCAACATCATTCTTCGCAGACATGGAAATGACAATACAGAAATTCATATGGAAACATAAACAGCCATGAATAGCTAAAACAATCTTTAGTAAAAGAAACAAAGCAGGAGGTATCATAATTCCAGACTTCAAACTTTACTATAAGCCTACAGTAATCAAAATAGCCTGGTATTGGTACAAGAATGCCTTTTGGAATAGGATAGAAATTCCAGAAGCAAAGCCTCAATTCTTCAACCAACCCATCTTTGAAAAACCCTCCAACAACAACCACTGGGGAGAGGAGAACCTTTTCAATAAATGGTGCTGAGAAAACTGACTGACCACATGCAGAAGATTGGATCAAAGACCTGAATGTAAAACCTCAAACTAGAAGAATCTTAGAAAACGCAGGAGACACCCTTATGAAAATTGGAACTGGTAACCAATGCCTATTCAGAACCCTAAAAGCCAATACCTTAAGAAATAAAACAGACAAGTGGGACCTCATCAAATTAATGAGCTGCTGCAAAGCAAAAGAAACCATCAAGAGAGCAGGGAGACAGCCTACAGAATGGGAAAATATATTTGCCAACTGTTTATCCAACAAAGGCCTAACAGCTAGGATCTACAAGGAACTCAAATGTGCTGAAAGGAAAAAAAAAAAAACCAGACACTTTAAAAAGTGGACAAAAGACATGAATAGACACTTCTCAAAATAAGATATAAGGGCAGCCAACAGACACATGAAAAAGTGCTCAGCCTCACTCATAATCAGAGAAATGCAAATCGAAACCACATAGAGATACCACATAACCCCGGTAAGAATGGCCATCATTAATAAAACAAACAACTACAGATGCTGGCGAGGATGTGGAGAAAAAGGAATGCTTCTACGCTGCCGGGGGGAATGCAGACTAGTTCAACCTCTTTGGAAGACAGTGTAGCCATTCCTGAAAGAACTAGAAATTGCCCTTCCATATGACCCAGCAATTCCCCTGCTGGGAATATACCTGGAGGAACTCAAATCATTCTACAAAAAAAAAGATACCCGCACTCGTATGTTTGTTGCAGCTCTATTCACCACAGCAAAAACATGGAACCAACCGTGTTGCCCATCGAAGCTGAACTGGATTAAAAAAAAAAATGTAGTACATATACACAATGGAATATTATGCAGCCATAAAGGACAAATATATGGACTTGGCAGCAACTTGGATGGATTTGTAGACAATCATACATAATGATTTATCACAGAAACAAAGAACAGTGTTCCACATGTTCTTACTCATAAACAGACCTCAAAAAATTATAATGCTATAAGAAAGCGATCGGAAGTAGTGGGAAACTGTCAGGGGAAGGTGGGGGTGGGATTGGCAGTTGAGGGAAACTGCTAGGGGAAGGAGGGGCATACTTCATCAACAAGGGTACCTGCATGATCGATGTTTATATACCTAAACTGAAATGTACCCCACATCTTTATAATAATGATTTTTTTTTTAAAGAAGTGCTTCTGAATTTCCTCTGTACATTGCATTTTTTTTTTTTTTGAGTTGGTGTCTCACTCTGTCGCCCAGACTGGAGTGCAGTGGCCGCTCCCGGCAACCGCAGCCTCGACCCACTGGGCTCTGGCGATCCTTCCGCCTCAGCCTTCCGAGTAGCCGGAACTACAGTCACGCGCTACCACGCCCGGCTGATTTTTTGATTTATTGTAGAGATGAGGTCTCGCTGTCCAGATGGGTCTCGAACCCGCGGGCTCAGGTGATCCACTCACCTCAGCCTCCCAAAGGCACGGGATTACAGGCTGAGCCACCAAGCCCGGCTTACATTGCATTTTTAAATGACATATATTCAGGCATATTTACCAACAATATTATGCAGCCCCTTTAAATGTACAAGTTGGTGAACTTTGAAAAATGTCTACACACATGTAATGATCTCCCCAACGTAGAGGTAGAACATTTCCATCACTGCCTAAAGATTTCTCCTATCCTCAGCAGTCACTTCTTCCTCAACCCTGGCCTCAACCAGTGACCAACCTGTTTTTCCTCACCATAAATCAAGTATGTTTTTCCCAAGAATTTTCTATGACTGAAATCCTTTTGACATTCATGGTGCTGAGTGTATCTGTAGCTTATTCCTTTCAAATGTTGAGTAATAGTCCATTGAATAAATGTAACACTCTTACCTGGTTTCCAGTTAATAGACATTTACTAGTTTCTATTATTTTTAGAGCCTCTATCAACATTAATATCAAATCAAATGACATTATTTATCTTGGATAAATGCCTAGGTGTGAAACTGTGGAGTCAAATGGAATGTATATATTTCACTTTATGAAAAGGGGCTGAAATGCAGTTCAAAGTAGCGTAGTGTTTAGATCCCCACCAGAAGTGTGTAAGAAGTGGTCCAGTTGTCCCATATCCATATCAAAATTTAGTATAGTGTTTGGATGGGCATATAGATTAAAGTCAGTCATTTTAATTTTAGCTATTCTTCTGGAAGTGTAATAATATATTACTGTGGTTTTTGCAATTCACTGATGACAAATAATTTTGAACATTTTATTTCAAGAACATTGAACATTTGTGTGACATTTTCAGGAAACCCATTCAAAATTTTTGCCTTTTAAAAATTAAGTTTTAAAAAATTGCTGATGTGTTGTTTATTGATTCTAGATAAAAGTACTTTGTCACATATTTGAGTGAAACACTTCAAATATTTGAACTGAGAATTTCTCTGCTATGGACCTGATTTTTCATTTTCTTAATCACATTTTTTGAAGAATGAGTAAAGGTTTTCATTTTGATGAAGTCTGTGTTATTATTTTTTCTTTTATAATTTTCACTTTCTGTGTCATCTTGAAGAAACCTTTTCTTACTTATTCTAATATTATTTTTATATTGTCCTTTCATAATTTTATATTTAAGTCTGTCATCTTTTCTAGCTTCTGTTAATTTATAGTGTGATTTAAAAATCAAGGTTCATTTTTTAGTAGGTTTAAATTCAGCTGTTTCAGCAACATTTGCCTAAGAGACCTCTCTTTTACCTATTGAATTACACTGACAAAGTCTGTTGAAAATCAATTGACCCTATATATAGTGGTCTATTTTTGACTTTAATTTCAGTTCCATTGATCCATAAGCCAAATACCATTGTGTCATAGTTATTGTAGCTAAAGAATACCTCTTGACATCAGATAGTGTAAGTCCTCTAAATTTATTATTTTTTAAAGATTGTTTTGGCCCTGCTACATTCTTTAAATTTTCATAAATAATATGGAATTAGCTTGTCAAAGGGAAAGCTTGCTGTAATGTGTCTTGGAAGAACATTGAATCTATCGTTCAGTGATACTCAAAGAATGGCTCCCAGGAAGGCAAGTCAGCACCACTTATTAAAATTATCAAACTTATTAAAATTATAATTGGACAACATCCACCCCAGTAAAATTTGGACGGGGAACCATCCTTCACAATGTTGTCATACTTTGCTTCCACAAATAATATCAATCACAGAGAGCAGTGCTACTTCTCTTTTAAATAGCTAGTCATCTTTTAAGTCGAGTTTTAGAACAGAAAAAAAGTTTGTATACTTTTATACATACAAATACACCATTTTTGGTTCTCTTTATTGTCATCTTTAAAATAGATTTTAAAAACAGAAAACAATGGTTTTCTATACTTTTGTATACTTATACACACATGAACATACATACATGCACACACAACAAACATTTCAAATTTTCTTCATTCCCTTGTAAAGACTCAAGGGATAATTTCAATCATTTTTCTTAAGCCTGAAGAAATTATTTTCACATCTATTGTGGTATGTATACACTGGTGACAAGTTCAGATTTTATCTAAAAAATCTCTTTTTTTACTGTTTTAAAATAATTCTATATTTATTTTTATTGGTTTATGTTTCTCTTGTTACTTTTATTTTTAGGTTATAGATATTGTTTGCTTCCTCTGCCTAGTATGATTTTTGATGATGTTAGCAATACTTGTTACCTTTGTTTCCCTATATAAAATAGTTTTTTGAGGCTGCTTTTATGATATTCTCTTTATTATTAGTTTTCAGTATTTTTGTTATGATATCTTGGTATTGTTTCCTTTGTATTCATTTTGCTTAGAATGTTTGAGTATCTAACCTCTGTGTAATTATATTTTAATCAACTTTGATACACACTTGATCCATATTTTCTCAACTATTTTAGTCTGCATCCTCCTTCTTGGATCTATGTTGCACATGTATATGACAGATTGATATTGTTCCTCATGTTACTGAGTTTTTCTTCATATTTAAAAACTTCCCCCTCTTTATTAGTTTAGATAATTTTGATTGCAGTCTTCAAATCAATTATTATTTTATTCTTCAATGTCTAATCTACTGTTAAGTATATCCAATAATTTTTCATTTTAGATAGTATTTTTTCTTTAGAATTCCTATTTTGTTCTTTTCAATAGTTGACATTTCTCAACTAATTTTGTTCATGTTTTTCTTTATATCTTTGATCACATATAGAATAGTTGTAGTCTCCTTGCACCTGTCATATCTAGTTCTGTTTCTATTTACTGATATTTCTTTTGGTTAGGGTCATATTATTCTGCTACTTTTCATGCCTATTACCTTGTATTGGATGCTGGAAATTTTAAATATTGCAATGCTGAATTTTTAGATTTTAAAAAATTTACTTGTGAATTGGTTTGTTCCTCTTGCAGCTTGTTTTTTTTTCTATATGATTTTATGAGGTCTAAGTTACCTTTACTCTAGCTATTTCTAGTCTGTCCATTCAGAAACAGAACATTCTCTATCCAATGCAAGCTCTAGTACTTTGTCACTTTATGCTTCCCCAGTGTTTATTCTTTGTTTGGGCTTATGAAGCCCTACTCTAGGCTAGTATAGATAGGAGTTCTTTCAAAGCACTCCAAGAACCCTTACTCTGATTTCTAGAGCACTTTTCCTATGTCTCTTCCTTTCCTTCAGTACCTTTCCCAACGCATTCAAGATGTCTCAGCCTCCATGAATCATTATCTTATCTCCTTATCTCAGCAAGACTACTGTGCTCTGCTTAGGTTACACTCCTTGCATTGTAGTCTTGGGATGATCTTGATTTAGCTCCTTAATTCCACTCTCCGGTGATCGTTATTCTCTACTGCTTATTGTCCAAAGTCTTAAAACAACTGTTTCCACCTTTTGTTCTGTATAACAATTCAACAGTTCTAGTGGCAGGGTGAACTCACTAGTGGATACTATATCTACAGTACATTAATTTTTCATCTTTTAAATAAATGAAGTTGTTGAATATTTTTTAAAAATATGAAACTCTTGAAAATATTTGTTTCTTAAGCTCAAAGTTTTTAAGTTTAATTTCATTTCAGAATATTTGACTTGAAATATTAAAAATTATCACCCACTAAAAAAGTAGTCTTTTTGGTACCCAAGATGTTAATATAGAATGGTGGTGGTCAACAAAGTGTGATTTTGGCTTCACCCCCATGGACTCTTTAACAATTCAGCACATTTTTGAAGGTCTTGACTGTAGGAGGATGGATGATATTGATTACTAGTGAGTAGAAGTGAGAGATGCTATACTATAATTTACCGAGTGGCCCCTAGGAACACAAAATTTTCAAGTTCAAAATATAATAGTCCTGAGATCAAGAAACTCTGATAAAGGCCACTATCACTTCTGATTTAATTAACTTTTAATCCCTTTTCCTCAGATACATTTTTCTTATAATCAGTGCTAACATATTAACTATAGTGGCATAATAGAATTTAAATTTCAATAAATTGAAATAAGGTAAAATTTTATTTCCTTTCAGTAGGCTAAGTCTAACAGCTGTTTAATAGCTGATTAAGTCTGATAGCTGAGAGTCTAATAGCTGATTCGCGTGGGAGATTTTAATTATCAAAATTTATCCTATAACATATTATATGCCTTAAATATGCACAATAAAATTTAATTTTAAATTAAGTTTTGTGTGCAATGTTGATGAAAATCAAATTATCTGGGTTTATAGTAGCTCTGGTTATATATGAGGGGGAAATTTTAAAAAACCCGGAATTCATTTATAAAAGATTGTGTGTTTATTCTTGCATGTTTAAACTTCAGTCACTTTCAAAGTACTCTGTTTGATGCAATAAATTTATCAAGATGCTTTTACCACTGCTTGGTTTTTAACTCAACAATTTGGAGGTCTTTTAGTGCTTCTGCCATTCTTTGTTTAACCTCTTCCACAATGGCAAAACGTTTCCCTTTAATTTTTTTTTTTATCCAGAGAAACAAACAAACAAACAAATAAACAAACTAAAGTTGTTTGGGGTGAGATCGGGTGAAATCAGGTGAATAGGGAGGGTGGGGTGCAAGATGGTGATATTTTTGGTCAAAAACTGCTGAACACTCGTGCCATATGGGTAGATATGCTTGTAAATCACCCATCATGAAATGGGCAAATGCATTTAAAGAATCTCCAAAAAAAAAAAAAAAAAAAAAAAGAACCATAATAACTCATGGAAACAGAGTACAACCTCTCACAGCAATGCTAGCTGGTACACTGATGACAATGGGTTTCTAGAACACTTACCTAGTAGGTGGAATTGTTAGGACTAAGTGAGAAGAAGTCATGCTACCAAGCTGAGTCTAAATTAATTATGAGTTTTTATTAATGCACAGGTCAAGAGCAGGCAAACACCAGAAAAAAACTCTTGAAAAACTAGTGTAGTTTGTGACAAACCTTTATAGGTAAAATTTGCAGTATTGGCTACATATTAGTGACCATAGCAACTGTTAACTAACAACTTGGCAACCAAAATGGGAACTTTTGAATGCTAGGAAGTTTTGATTAATTTCATGTCTGAGGTATACCCAGGGCCCAGAAAGTCCCTAGAGTTTTGCCAACAAGATAGAGTTTAAGGCAGTTACATAGAGACAAGGTAGAATCATCATTATACAATGGAATTGCTTTGGCTAGGTCACTAACAGAATATAAGAACAAAATATGAAAATGCAACAATGGGGTTTTGCAAAGCGTAAAATTTGATTTCAGTTAACAAAACATACAATTACATGGAACTTATGGCTAAGGAGTTTTGTAACAGTCAGCAGAGAAATGGTCAGCATGACCTGCCTAAAGAGGACAAAGATGGGGGCCTGTGATCATGAGAACATTACTGTAATCACACATAGGTATTGAGGAATGATTCTTAGGTCAGGCAGGCAACTACGATGGGAGCTTTCAACAAAATAGAGTAAGTTTGTTGATACTATTATTTTGCTAGCAATTTGATTTTATTAACTGATTTAGCTTATTTCATTCCCCCCTTTTAGATGTGCATGAGTTCATTCATTGACTCTTCAGTTAAGGGAAGGGAATTATAATAGGTTCTGCTGTACAGAATTTTTACTGAGTTGATTCATTTCTTGACAAAGTTAACAAACCAGTTTAAAAGGCAAGATTCAATGATCAGACCAAGGAAGAGAAGTATGAGAGGTCCCACTAGACTAGTAAGTAAGGTAGTCAGCCATGGGTTCCAAACAAACAAAGACTGAAACCAAGACTTACTGTTATTTAGTTTTTTTTTTGTCACTTATGTTTTCCCAGACCTTTTGGAGAGTTTGTGTGTGTGTGTGTGTGTGTGTGTGATGATTTCTGATGTATTGACATAGAAACAACAAGTTTCTCTGAGAGCAGCACAAAGCCCTCCCTGAGACATAAACAATAATCAAAACCTCTCCAATTTTGGAGGACGACCTTGGCTGAAGAATTTACCTGGTTGTGGAGTTGTTCTATTGATGACTGTACATATTCTAGGTCATCATTTATGTTGTGGGTTAAATTGGTTAGTCCCATTAGTCCTATTTCTCCATGGACTAAAGCAGCAGTGCTAAGTGCAGCCATCCCAGCCACACTTAATCTGACTCAAGTGGGGACTAACAGAGGAACAGCATGCCTTTTTCAGGACCAGGTGGTGAAATTAAGAGAGTACTCTTGGGGCCACTGAAGACATATAATTGAGGAAGTACACGAACAGTAATATGTAAAACATGCTTATTGTTTAACATTTCAGCAGTAACACAAGTAGTTAAACCTAATGAACAAGCAAACCACATATTGGCAGGTGCAGTATAAGTTTGGGAATGAATTATGGTCTTAGTAAGAGACTGATTACAAACTTCAGAAAATGGAGAAGCTATTCAATTTAAACTTATTAAACAAGAGGCATTTCCAGTTACGTCTCCTACGGTGACATGAACAGTTTTTAGAATACAAGTTGTTTTAGCTGCATTGCTCAGGATAGGAGTTTCAACTCCTATTCCTATGTTATACAGAGGTTTTCATTTTAAACAAAGTCAGCAATCTGATGCTAATTGAGGTCAACTCTTATTAAGCAAGCAGTGCATATGAGTTAACATGGGAGAAAAACTAGGGGGTTACTGGACTGGAAAGCTTATTCCCAAAGACTTTAGAGCTGGTTCAGGAGGTGCTTGGGATAGACCTGGGGTAATAGCATAACCTTCAGGAGAGGGTTGTGGATGAAAGTCAAACATAGGGTCCTGTAACTCAGTTAAGAGTCCTATGGGTATAGATTTATGGTTGATGGTTCACCTTTGAATAGCAAATCAGGTGTCCTGGCCAAACCCTTTCATGTACAATCGTATACCCCAGGTTTTTCCAGTTCTCCATGAGTGATGGAGAGGATCAGTAACCTTTATATATACAGGTCGTTCTGAGCCAGACAATGATTTGGGAAGTGTCATTAGGCCCCTGCTGTAAGTTGTGATGGTGACACATTCCCAGTTTGGACAAAATAATTCATTTTTCTGTATACATTTATAATTTGGGGAGTTTACTGGGGCAAAGGTAGATGTCTGCAGTTTTTATGAATTTAGGAGTTGTCCATTAGGTACACATTTCAGTATAGAAGTGGTTTGGTACCCTGCCTGCCATAGGAATTCTGGCTACCGAGTCAGGGATTCCAGGTTTTTGAAACACACATTCTTTTTCTAGAGGTACCAGATCTGGAAGATTTACTTTAAACTGGATTGGGTTTGAGTTAGGAGTCCAATTTTGGACAGCCAAAACTTGTCCTGAAGTAAAGGAACTTAAAGAAAAAGTACAAGTAGTATGATAAGCTGAACCCAAAAGGGTGCTTGCTAGAATTAACCACAGTAAACTTATTTTATTTTATTTTATTTTTTGAGTTGGAGTCTCACTGTGGCCCAGACTGGAGTGCAATGGCCGCTCCCGGCCACCACAGCCTCGACCTGCTGGGCTCTGGTGATCCTTCCACCTCAGCCTTCCAAGTAGCTGGAGCTATGGGTGCGAGCTACCATGCCCAGCTGATTTTTTTTTATTTATTGTAGAGATAAGGTCTCGCCTTCCCAGGCGGGTCTCGAACCCGTGGTCTCAGGCAATCCACTCACTTCAGCCTCCCGAAGGCGCGGGATTACAGGCTGAGCCACCAAGCCCGGCAGAGTAAACTTATTTTAAGCATAATAGAGCAATAATACATTCAGTACATGAGAGATAAAACAGTGTTAACTGGACTTTCTTGCAGCATGGGCACTCTGCAGGAGCTGAAGTAGGTAGTGCTGCTCCAAATCCTAGAGCAAGTGGGATAACAAAAAGGAGAGGCAAGGGATGAGTGCAATGCATTCAGATAACCAGTTTTGGTTGAAGTCTCATGGTTTTTTCTGCGCTGGCTGGTCAGGTGATGTAGGATGATGGACTTGGAGGGTGATCTTGAGAGGATTATCAGGATGTTGGTTTATAGTCCAGTTGTTGTTTGGGTGGAAGGGCACGCCAGTGTCCCAGTCACAGGTTTGGCCGAGCCAGGCTTCAGTGTCCGCAGCTTCCTTGACTTGTGAATGATAAATCTAGGTTGGTATTCTGCCAACCTTGAATGATGTTGAGTTGGTGAGAATAACTTTGTAGGTCTTTTCCAGGAGGAGTTTAGTTTTTCTTTCTGGAACTGTATGATGAGACCAAATTTCCAGGCTGGAATGGATAACACGGTGTGGAGGTTGGAGCTGACAGTACAGCATGGACATTGGTGTGCACAAGATCCTGCACCTGCTGTAAAGACTGGAGATATTTTAATAGAGATTGATTAGTAAACTCTTCAAGAATAGGATCCCACAAATGGGGTAACAGAGGAGGGGGTCTTCCAAACATGATTTCATAGGGAGTAAACCGAGCCTTGTACAGGGTACATCTAGCTCGTAGGAGAGCTAGAGGTAAGAGAGTTATCCATTTTTCACCATTTTCTACTATTAATTTTGATAAAGTATTTTTTAGAGTCCTGTTCATGCACTCTACCTGTCCAAAGCTTTGTGATCGGTAAGCACAATGCAGCTTCCATTTGATGCTTAGTGCTTTACTAACCAGCTGGACTATGTACAAGGTGAAGGCAGGACCATTGTCTGAGCCAACAGAAGAAGGAAGACTGTACCTAGGAAATATTTTATTTAATAAGTATTTTGCCACCATAAGGGCAGTTTTATTTCTTGTGGCAAATGCTTTTACCCATCGCAAAAATGTATTTATTAATACCAGTAAATAATTGTATCCTTCATGTGAAGGTTTAATTTCAGTAAAGTTTACTTTCCATTGTTTACAAGGGCTTAATTTTTATGTCTTGATTCCTGGAAGGGGCTTCAGCCCTCCCTTGGGATTGACATGGGCACAAGCAGGACACATTAAAGTTGCTGAGTTAGCTTGGACTTTTAAGTTGTTGATAATATAAAAATGATTTAACAGTTCAGCCATTTTGGTTCATCCTAGGTGGGTGGTAGAGTGGAGTTGTTTCATTAATTTTTCTGCAAGAACTTCAGGTAGAACCCACCAGCCATCAGGTATCTTGTAAACTGCCACCAGCTCTGTAGCCTCTTCTTCTCTATGTGTATATCTGGGCCACTGTGGGAGAGAAGGGACTGGAAAAGTTTTAGCTGGTAAAATAGTTAGGGGTTCAATTGGGAGTTCTGCTGCTTCCCAAGCTGCCCAGTCTGCCAGGCAGTTTCCAATTGCTTCTAGGGTGTCATATTTTTGGTGACATTTACAATGAATAGCAGCTAACTCTTTAGGGAGACAAATAGCTTCCAAGAGGGCTAATAGTTCTCTTTTTTTGATATTCTTACCTGCTGTGGTGAGAAGGCCACATTCTTTGTAGATCATGGCAAGTACATGAAGTGTAGCAAATGCATACTGGCTGTCAGTGAAAATGTTTACTCATATTTCTGCTCTCAAGAGCAGGGCCTGAGTTAGAGCAATTAACTCAGTCTTTTGGGTAGAAGTACACTGAGGCAGTGCCTTTGACCAGACTACATCATGAGCTGTAGTTACTGCTGTACCAGCCTTACAGACTTCGCTTAGTACCAGGCTGCTACCATCCATGAAGGTCAGCATTAGTCTGGTGCAGAGGAATGTCCTGAAGATCAGGTCGGCTGGCCTGGGTAATATCCAACACATCCTTGCAGTTATGTACCAACATCTCCGGATTGTGATCAGGCAACAGGGTTGCTGGGTTGAGGCATTGAGTAGGAGAGAAAGTTAGTCTGGGCTGGTCTAGTAGTAGGCTCTGATACTGAGAAATATGTGCATTTGACATCCAAGGCCAGAGGCTCCTCGGAGCAGAGTCTCAACAGTATGGGGAGGAGTTAAAGCCAGGTTCTGGCTGAAAGTTAACTTGTCTGCTTCTTTAACCAGCAAAGTCATGATCACAATGGCCCAAAGACAAGAGGGCCAGCCAGAAATGACCAGGTCCAGTTTCTTTGACAAATAAGCCACGAGTCTTTTCCATTACCCTATGGTCTGAGTGAGGACCCCTTTGGCAATTCCTTGTTGTTCATGAATGAACAAGTAGAAACGTTTGGTAACATCTGGAAGGGCTAGTGCTGGGGCTTGAGTTAGAGCTGTTTTTAGCTTCTGGAATGCTTGTTCCTCAGCAGTAGTTCAATTTAGGGTTGATCCCTTGCTGTGGCCGAGTACAAGAGTTTGGCAATTTTAGCAAATTCTGGGACCCATAGCTGACAATACCCTGCCACTTCCAGAAATTCCCATACCTGTTTCTTGGTGGCTGGCATGGGAATTTGGAGAATGGTTTCTTTCCGGGCTGAGGTTAGGGCTCCCTTGCCCTCTTGCAGCTGGTATTCAAAGTATGACACTTTGACAGAGCAAAGCTGTACTTTCTTTGCTGATATTCAGTAGCCCAGGTCCTGGAAAAGCTGTAAAAAAACTTTAGTACCTTGTAAACAGGTGTTCAAGTCTGCAGCTGCAAGTAGGAGGTCATCCATGTATTGAAGCAAAGTATATTCAGGGTGTTGGGCACAGAACCCTGACAAATCCTGTTGCAAGTTCTCCCCAAAGGGGGTTAGGGAGTTTTTGAAGCCTTGTGGTAGTCGTGTTCAAGTTAACTGACTGGTGTCTCCTGTGTCTGGATCTATCCACTTAAAAGCAAAGATAGGTTGGCTGACAGGAGACAGGTGAATAGAGAAAACATCATATTAAGTAAAGTGTACAGATTAGGAACTTTTGGATGAATAGTTTCTACCCACTTGTTGACTTTTCTTAAGTCTTGAACTGGACGGTAGTCAGAAGTTACTGGTTTTTGAATGGCAGGAAAGGTGTATTCCATGCTGATTTGTATGTAGTCAGAATGTTGGCAGTTAAAAGTCTTTTTATGTGAGGAGCAATTCCTTTCCGGGCCTGCAAACTCATAGGGTACTGGTGGATGCGGGCAGCAGTAGCTGATGCCAGTAAACTTACTACCACTGGAGGGTGATGTTTTGCCAATCCTGGTGGGCTGGTTTCTGCCCAGACAAAGGAAACTCCTGCTGCAACTGTAGAAGTAAGCTTGATGGAAACTTTTTAGTAGTAGACTTTGAAAAGGTTAAAAGATATTCTTCAGAATATGGAACAGTTAAGAGCATTTGATATGCAGTAGGAATAAACATTTCAGTTTTGTCAGGTGAAAGCACAATAGTGGCTTTTAACTTCTGAAGTAGGTTTCGACCCACTGGAGGGAATACACAGTTTGGAGTTATGAGGAATGAGTGGGTAACCCATTTTTGTCCTAAGTTTATAGTTTGGTTAGAAGTAAATTTGCAATTAGTAATTGCCCCTGTTACCCTCTAAAGTCAGTTCCCAGAGCACGGAGGTTCAATACCAGGATTTTACCTTGTTTCTTGACAGCTTTATTGGCTGCCTATACTGCCTGTTTCTGTTTTTCAGCATTCTGATTGTTAAAAACCTTTTGAGCCACTTCCAGCAGCTGAGAAATATTCATTCCTACAAAGACTTCAAGCTTCTGTAATGTAACTTTTTTTCGTTTGGATGTCCAGAACTTCCTGTGTCACAAATTAATAGCTTGAGCATTCTCAGGGGCTGGGAGATTGAATGGGGTAAAAGTTTGAAAAGTCTCCTGAAGGTGTTTAAGGAGTGCCCCTGGAGATTTCTTAGGACCCCAGCGAATCCTGGTAGTTTTAGAAAGATTGATAGGTTTTCGGGCTGCTCCCCTTAACCCAGCTAATAGAGTCTTGTGAAAAATTTCTAATGTTCTGGACCCTGATGAAGTGTTAGGGTCCCAGTCTGGGCAAGAGAAGGGAAAAAAAACCTTATTTAACATTTTTAAAAATCTTTTTCCTGAGTTCAAGTAAACAGGGTTAAAAGGAGCTGCTGGCAGTCATCCCAGGTGAAGCAATGAATGCGCATGATTGATTCCAGTAAAGAAATTAAAACCAGTGGTTTTTCTGAGAATGGTGAGTTCTGAGTTTTATATATATATATACAACTCAGAGCTCAATAAAAGAATATATATCAGGAAGGGACGCTTATCTCGATCTGCCCCCTGTGGAACTTCCTGGAGGGGAAGATGGGGGGCCAATTTTGCCCAAGAGTGAAGGTGAGTTGCCAAAGGTGGAGATGACAGAGGGGAGGTGGTAATATTGGTCATGCATGCAGGGTTTAAAATAAGATAAAAAATGGCATTTGACTCTCGGTTTGTTCTTTTATTTTTCTATTCCTGTTCTTGGAAATTTTCTTATGACCCTGGGAAATGGGGCAAAGATCAGTCTTCCATAACTACTTCTTGCTGAAGTGGGCTGTAGAGATTCTTTTAGAAAATTTATTTCCAAGGACATGAATAGGAAACAGTGGGACTTTAACTGAATGTTCTTTGGATTTAATAAAATATTAAGCAAGAGCATAGACAAAATTATTAAGCAACCAATGGTGAAAACAAGCTGTTGCCTTAGAAACAATACTGGAAAGTGAAAGTATTTCTGCAAACTACATTCATAACTAGCCAAAACCTTCCATTTATCAATGTAAGTTGAAGCATTTTCCTGTAAACCATTTACTACTGTGTTTTAACAAGGAAACACAGCCACCTTGACAAAGTCTGAAGAAAAATTGAAAACATTAGAGATGTGTAATTAGGTTGTAGCCCAAATTGAGAACTTAAAACAAGTAAACATTGGCAAGTTATACCTTTACAACAATAGATAAACTTGGGTTATTTTGTTATTTATCCTGTGTTGGATTAATAATCCTTGTGCCTAGAAGGAGATTTTGAAATCTGTAACTAACTTGACAGTGAAAAGCATTATAGCTGATTACAAACTACTGTCAGTGAAATTAATCTACCTGGCCTGCAGGCAATTCAGAAGAGGGTGAGGTAAGTGTGGTTCCTGAAGCTTGTTTTTTCTCCTCTATTGTTTAAGGGAGAAAATTCTTTATTATATAGTCCAGAGGACTGGAGAGTCAAGAAGCCTATGACCCCATATTAAATAGCAAACACGACAAGCAAGCCATGTCCAGACAAAGTGAGAAAAGTTATGGATCCATGGCACAGTCTCAGGACAGAAAATTATGGATCACTGTCATAGCCTCAGGGCAGAAAACCAGAGGACTCTATTCAGCCAATGTCTTGGTCAAATGAATAGTGTCCAAACGGCGGTCTCATCAGACCATGACTCCCTTAAACAGAATTGTGGCCAAAAGAAAAACAGAACAGATTCTTACCTCCCGGAAAGATGCAGATAGACTCAGGTTTCTTTGAGATGAGAGGAGTCAGCAGTTGTTCCAACCTCCTCCAAGCCAGATGAAAGGTTATGGGGCCCTGAATAACTCAGGGGGTACTTCCCCAATAACTCCCCATTGGACTGGGGAGAGCTGGAGTAAGGCTTGTCTCCTGAAGTTGGCAACATCTCACTAGGGCCTCCAAATGCTGTGACCCAGTAAGTGAGAAGAAGTCATACCAGCAAGCTGAGTCTAATTAATTATGAGTTTTTATTATTTTATGAGGTCAAGAGCAGGTAAATGCCAGAAAAAAACTCTTGAACTAGTGTAGTCTGTGACAAGCTTTTATAGGTAAAATTTCCAGTATTGTATACATAGCAGCTTAGTGACCATAGAAACTATTAACTAACAACTTGGCAACTAAAATAGGAACTTTGATTGTTAAAGAGTTTTGATTAATTTCATGTCCCAGGTATTGATGGTGCCCAGAAAGTCCCTGGAGTTCTGTCATCAAGGTATAGTTTAAGGCAGTTACACAGAGACAAGGTAGAAGAATCATTACACAACGGAGTTACCTTGGTTAGGTCAATAACACAATATAAGAACAAAATATGAAACTGTAACAATGGGGTTTTGCAAAGTGTAACATTTGATTTCAGTAAAAAAAGCATACAATTAAGTGGAACTTATGACTAAGGAGTTTTGTAACAGTCAGCAGGAAACGGTCAGCGTGACCTGCCCAAAGGGGACAAAGCTGGGGGTCTGTGGTCATGAGGCTCTTACTGTAATCACATGTAGGCATTGAGTGATTTTTAAGTCAGGTAGGCAACTAAGATGGAAGCTTTAAACAAAATGGAGTAAGCTGGTTGATACTATTATTTTGCTAGCAATTTGATTTTATTAACTGATTTAGCACATTTCAATGACTTTAAACATCCTAAATGTGTCCTCTCCCATTTCTGGAGGCTGAGAGTCCTAAATCAAGGTGTCGGCAGGGCTGTCCCTTCCTTGCATACTGAGGGGAGTGTTCCTGCTGCCTCTTCAGCTCTTGGTGGCTACAGGTACCCTTGGCTTGTGGCTGCATCACCCCCATCCCTTCCTGTCTCCACATGGGCTCCTCCCTTGTGTCTGTGTCTGTCTCTTTTCCTCTTCTTACCAGGACACCAAATGTTGGGTCATAGCCAACCCTACTCTGGTGTATCCTCATCTTGACTTGATTACATCTGCAGAGACCCTATTTCCAAACAAGGTCACAATTACAGGCTCCAGGTGGACATGACTCTGGGGGGACACTATTCACTATTCTTTTGCATCATGGAAAAGAAGCAAAAAAAAAAAAGAGACTAGGACCCGGCTGCACTGTCCTAGGTGTGGCTGCCACAGTGGGATCTCTGGAGCCTCCAGAAATGCAGAGTCCCAGACTGCCCAGCCCAAGGATCAACTCTGCCTTTGACAGTTCCCTGGGCCGAATGGCACAGGATGAAGGTACCCACAGGGGTCTTCATTTAGTCAGTTTCTGTGGGGGTGCCTTTCCTCCCCCAGCATGGCCATGGGTGCTCAGTCAAACCTCTGTCTTCGTCATCCTCTGTTCCAGAGCAGCTCTGAGCCACAAGAGTTTCTGATATCCCTCACAGTGCTTCATGCAGCCTGGCTCAAGGAAGGGCTTGTCATACACTGGTGGGCTGGAGAAGAAAGTCAGGCAGGGCCAGTGCTGCAACCTCAGACACCATGCAGGGAGACAGGCAGGTCACCACCAGCTCTGCCCTGATCTGGCCTGCCTGGGTCCCAGGTCTTCATCTGCCCTGTGCCCCATGCTTAGCAAAGCTGCCAGTAAATAACACGACTGACAACATCAACTTGAGGCATGGTCAGGGTGGCCCTGAGATTCAGTCCTGCCCCTCACTGCCAGTGACCTTGGGCAGGGGGTGGGTGTCCCTGAGCAGTGGCCTCCCTGACTGGGCTTGGAGGGAACAGTGGGTATTGTGAACCACCCACCCTGAGACAAAGAGTCAGGTGTGAAGCCAGAAGTGGGGCTGGGCCAGGTCTGCGCTGTCCAGAGTGGTGAAGGCCAGGTGGCCCCAGCATCCATGGGGAGTGCCCTCGCGGCTCTGCACTCATGTCATGACCAACATCTCATCACCTGGCTCACTCAGCAGCCCATCCACGAACACTGAGGTGTGGTGAAGTTGTGTGTGCTCCAGGTGAGGCCCTTGTCCATGCTGAATCTGTGGGAGAGGGTATCAGCATCCCAGGGGGTGGGAACGCCCTGTTTCCAGGACTCTGCCCTGCTAGGCCACTGTACCAGCACCAGGTGGTGTCCACATCTGCTTTGCCAAGCAGCACCCTATTCACGTGATCTGGGTACCACAAAGACACTGTGTGGCCCCACCCAGGGCCTGATCTTGACCCAGGGTTGCCAGGCCAGTGATGGAATCAGTATGGTAGTGCTGTCATCTTGCAATAGACAAAACTCTTTTACAGATACTATAGTGATACTGCTTTCTGGCAGCTGTGTCAGCTCTGCTTTCTGAGCCCTGAGGTCACAACTGCCTGTGGCTCCCCATAAGGAATTGCAGATGTCTGGACTGTGGTAAGCCCCAACACCACCTGGGCACATGCCTCAGAGTTCCCTGTCTGGGTCATCTTGCTCCACCCCTTCACTTAACCAATTCCTGCCAAGGTTCAAAAGTCCCCTCCTCTGGAAAGCCCCCCTGTTCTCCAGGCTGGGGTGGGGCTTCCCCTGTGCTGTGTTTTCTGTTTGTTTTTCTCCCAGGGCAGGACAGAACACATCTCTGTGACTTTCCTTGGGAAGGGTTTCCAAAAGAGGCTGCTGCTACCCCCCAACTTTAGAGCACCTGGTGGCCACAGGCAATGACCAGAAACAGCCCTGATTCATTCCAAAGACACAGGAAATCAAATGGAGCTTAGTGGTCTGGGACTTGAGGAATATTCTGAGAGGGATCCCATGTGGAGAGAAAGAGCCCTGCCCTCCCCACCCACATCCCACCCACTCCTGCCCACACCTGCCCTCTCCCTGAGCTCACGTCCTACCTGTTCTTGCTCCACACCCCATCCCCCATGCCCCACCCACTCCCATCCCATACCCTGCTCTCTCCTATCCCATGTCCTGCCCACTACCACCTTATGCCCTGCCCACTCTCACTTACATCCTGCCCACTGCCACCCTGCCCACTCCCACCTCGTGCCCCACCCACTCCTGCCCCACACCCCACCTACTCCCCTAGCTAACATTCTACTTGTTCCTGCCCCATACCCTGCCCCTTCATGCCCCACCCACTGCCACTTCACACCCTGCTTACTCCCACCCCACATCTTGCCTAATCCTGCCTTGCACCCTATGCACTCCCACTCATATCCTCCCCACTGCCACACTGCCCCATGCCCTGCCCACTCCTGCCCCACACCTTGCCCCACCTCTTGCCCCACCCCACACTCTCTGCTCATGCCCATCCCTGGATGACCCTGCCCAACCTTCCCCACCCCCATCCCCACCCCCATGCCAGCTAAGCACCATTACTTGAGCATCTTCAAGGGGGCAGAGGTGTGCTTGTCCACAATCACACCACTGTGATCCCAGAAGAGGATGTGATGCTTCTCCTCGAACTCCTGCTGGAAGGAGCAGGTGGTGCTGAGACCAGACCCAGAAAAGGTGAGACTGTTCTGGTCTGAGGGTCCCCTATACCAGAGTTTCTGCCTACACAGGCTCAGTCTGTGGGAGGAAGAGGTGACCATTTGGAGTTCTAGACATGAAGAAGAGAGTTGCAGGTGAGCGCCACAACTCTCCACTAGTGAAAACCACACACACAAAGTGCCCCTGTAATCCCAGCGCTTTGGGAGGCTGAGGTGAGTGGACTGCCTAAGCCGGTGGGTTCAAGACCCGCCTGGGCAACTTGGCGAGACCTCATATCTACAATAAATCAAAAAATCAGCCGGGCGTGGTAGCGCATGCCTGTAGTTCCGGCTACTCGGAAGGCTGAGGCAGAAAGATCGCAAAGCCCAGCAGGTCAAGGCTGCGATGGCCTGCAGCGGCCA
This sequence comes from Cephalopachus bancanus, assembly GCA_027257055.1. Lineage (NCBI taxonomy): Eukaryota > Metazoa > Chordata > Mammalia > Primates > Tarsiidae > Cephalopachus > Cephalopachus bancanus. The sequence continues at coordinate 27,597 of JAPVLO010001663.1, read as the reverse complement.
CTGCACTCCAGTCTGGGCGATGGAGTGAGACTCCAACTCAGAAAAAAAAAGTGCCAATAACATGAAAAAGAGAAAGAAACTGGAAATAGGAGGGTGCTTAGGATAGGCAGCTTCAGCCACAGCTAACCCCAATTCAAATGAAGATGCAGCTCAAGTGCCACCTCCTACAGGAAGCCCGAGGCCTCTGGGTTCCTCTGGCCCAGTCCCAACTCTGATTACCTGGACCTGTCCTTGTCTCTTCCAGTCACAGCTCTTCAAAGGCAGGGCTGCTCTGAGTCCCTCTGTGCCCAGAACAGCTCAGCTCTGCCCTCCTGGGCTAGGTGCCCAGGGAGTGTGTGCGGAATGAATGAATGAGTGAGAGAGTGAATAAATGAGTCTTCAGGGACAAAAGGCAGAGCAGTTGGGACAGGGCTCACATGGGACAAGATCTCTGGGATGATCTCACTTGTCTGCAAACAGGAAGCTGAGACTTGGAGTGTGAGGTGTGGTCCAAGATCTCCCAGGCAGAAGGTGACAGAGGCGGATGACCCCTAAGTCATGCCAGGAGAAGAGGGGCCCTCACCTACTCTCCAGCGACATGTGTGTGTGGATGGTAAGCAAGTGTTTAGTTGCTGTCTTGTGAGGAGATATTACCTACCTTGTACCTCTCCTTCCTGGAAGTGGCCTCCCATCTCCCACCCTGGACTAGGGGTCTGTCAGGCCCCTGGCTCTATGGCAGGATGCAGAAGAACCTGTGAGGAAGTGGAGAGAGCCACTGGGAGTCCCTCCCCCAGCCCCCAGCCAGGGTAGTGAGCGCATCCATCTCAGCATGTTCAGAATCTTCGTGAGATGTCAGGAACTGACCATGGATATGTCCACCTGAGCTGGCTCTGGAGCCTGGAGGGGCATCTGTGGCCACGGCTCCTAGCAGATGAGCCAGGGACACATGGGGGGCTCAGCTGGCCCCTTCTGACAGAAGCAGATGTAAGTGAGGCTGCACCTGCACTAACCCTGAGGGAGAGCAGGGAAGGTCTCAGGCTCTGGGACATGGTTCTGGGGTAGCTGGGTCCGCTGGCATCTTCTCCACCCTTCCATTCTGAGCCTGTCTGTGTTTGAATGTTGGGTTTTCCAGGAGCCTGCAGGAGGCCCTGGGCAGACAAGGACAGAGGCCCCACATCTAGGAACATAAGCCTTGGGTAGATGCTGTCGGGACACACCCTCAGCTCTGATGTCTGGCAGGCCCCAGCCCCTATGCCCCTCAGTCCCACCAGAACTTTCCAAAGCCCCCGATAGCCCTTAGAACCCATCAATCCAAATCCTCCTGTGGCCTCCAGGCTGCCCACCTTGCTCCCTGCCTCCACCCAGTCGCTCTGACTTCTTTCCCTGAACACACCTCTGACCCTCCTGCAGTGCTGTTCCGTAGATATTTCCACCTCATTATCACAGCCTTGCTGGCATTTCCCGCTGCTTGTAGGAATTCCCCAGAAAGGAAGGGGCTTGTCCTGAATAAAGGAGAAAGGCCCCTTATGCAAAATGGGAGTGAGGGGAGTGAGAAACGGAGTCCCAGAACCCACCCTCCCTCCTCCCTTTTTCCCCCTCCCTCCTCCCTTTTCCCTTCCTCCCTCATTACCTCCTCCCTTTCCTCTCCTTCTTTCCTTCTCTTTCTCCCCTCCCTCTCCCTTCTTCCTCACCTCCTTTCTTCTTCCCTCTCCTTTTACATTCTGTCACTCCTTCTTTTCTTCCTTCATTACTCTTTCCACCCTCCTCCCCCTCCTTCCAGCCTACCCTTCTCCCTTTCCCCTCCTCTCTTCCTGTTTAGAGCTGAAGTCTATCACTTAGGCAAAACAACACAGAGCAGGGGGCCTGCCAAGATCAACTATGATGCGTTCCTCCCTCACAGCACCCTAACATCTGTGCCAGTGACACCTGGTATGGGTTGCTGCCCACCAAGAACATCAGGACCAAGGCAGGTGCCCTGCATGCGTGAGGCACGCTGCATGCAAGAGTGTGTATAATGGCTGCTACTCTGAGGTTATTTCTCCATTTTCCAAAGGGAGACCTATAGAGACTTGCCTGAGGCCATGGGTCACTGACAGTCAGTCACTGTCAGACCCCATCCTCATCCCTTCCACCACGACTCTAGTCCTCATCCCCATGAGCAGGGCCACACTTGTGCAGAGCAAGGCTGTGTCTCATGAATGCTGAGTTGCAGATTCTTCTGCAACCCTCTCTGTGTAGGAGCTGAGGGGGTACCTGGTGTACCTGGTGTCCTCCACCCTAACCCTTAGCTCAGGAGCATGCTTGGGGTACTCGTACTGCCTATGGCTACATTAATGGAGATAGAGCTTCTTGGACAAAGGAGGTGATGACCTGAAGATCTCAGGGTACTGAGAATGAGCTTCCCTGGTTCTCTTTTCCATCCACCCACCCTTCCAGTTCTGTCAAAGGAACCGCTGAGCTAAAGCTGGCCCCCACCCATCCTTCCAAAAGACCCTCAGTGTTGATGGCTCTGGAACAGAAGCAGGCCTGGTCCCTAGGAACTCACAGTCTCAGCCCAGGGAGAGATGCCCAAGGAGGCAGCCCACCCCCACACAACTCGCACGCCAGGCACCTCCACCCTCAATGCCCTGTGTCCAGCCACAGCTCGGAGGTCCTATTACAGCTTGGGGTTCCTGCCACAGCTCAGGGGTCCTGCCACAGCTTGAGGACCCAGCTGATGGTTCTGGAGAAATGATGCCTTGTTCCAATGACACTCCAGACTACAGTCAGTGGGCAGCCCAGGAGGGGGTCACAGGGCAGGTGGAGCTTGGGTGAGTATTAGGAGTGGGAAGGGCACTGAAAGTATGGGAATGGTAGGTGCAGAGGCCTGGAGGTTAAGGAGAGCAGGTATGCGCAGGGTAAGGGAAGCATGGCTGGGGTGGGAGACCAGGGATGAATGTAGAGGTACTGGGGGACAGGCTCAGTGGCTCGGAGGCCTGTGTGATGCCCAAGGTTTAATCAGGGAGTGACAAGATTTGTGTGATGCCCAAGGTTTAATCAGGGAGTGACAAGATTCCCCAGGTGCTGCAGGAAGCCAGAGCAGAGGGTCAGAGTCCTGTTGAAGGCTCCCGTAGTGATTCAGAAAGAAGATGGGTTCCAGAGCAAAGGACTTCTCTTCCAGGAAATATGAGATCCCTGTCCTGGGGAATAGTCCAGAAGCAAGGTCTGGCAAGAGGGATGTGGGACCCCCCCGAGTGGCCAGCAGAGTGGTAGAAACCACACCCAGTCCTATGGAGCTGTCAAGAGCAGCTTCAAAGCTAGACAGACCTGACTTTGCCCAAGCACCCATTACCCACCTTCCTGGGCTTCTCAGGGCTGATCCCATTGCCTGTGGGGGTCTCCTGTGGGAGAGGGGGCGGCTGAACAGGAGGGCTGTGGTAAAGTGACCAGAAAGTGAGTTTCTTGGAGCCTGAAATCCTCCGGAGGCCCAGGTGGCCATGCTGATTGTATGCAGGACTAGGGTTTATGTGGGATCTTCAGACATTCATCCTGGCCGTCTCCACTTGCATTGGTCATGTCTGCCCACCTGGAAGGCAGATGAGGGCCTCCAAGCCATCTTGGAGTCCTCAGAAGAGTAAAATTCACTCCCATTAGCTTGGGGCTCCAGATAAAAGGGTTCTGATGCTTTCTAGACCCCACCTGCAGGACTACAAGGTCTTCAAACACCCATCGTGATGCTCTCCTGTGCCTTGATGGACCCCCGATGAGCAGATAATCAGTCTCCTGCCCCATCTCACTCTTCCCCATTTCAGCCAGCTTGCATGTTTTCTGAGTTTCTTAAAGTCATCCTAGGGAACCCAAACTTCTAAAAGTTTACACCAACTGAAAAAGATGCTCTCCGCCATTCCCAATTCCTAATCTGAGCGCCACTCTCAGACACATCTCCACTCCACTCACATGATCTGGCCATGATGAGAATGTCACAGAGACCACCCTGGGCTCACAATTTGCCCTCTGTGTGCCTTTGTCCATTCTGTCATCTGTCTGGACCCTCTCTTTCCCCTCCCTCCAAATGCAATAAACTCCAAGATTTAGCAGCTTAGCAGGAGTGTTTCTCCTCCCCTGCCTTAAATACACACACACACACACACACACACACACACACACACACACACACGCCCTATGGGGACCCTTCTTCTGTGTCACTGGCCACTGAACCCCTCTCTCTGACCCTGTGCCCCCACACTTGTCCTTTGGAAAGGGAACAGGCACCGAGGAGGCCTGTTCCAGCACTTGACAGATGTTCTCCCGTTTAATTCCAACATTCTCAAGTTTGAAATCTAAGCAAATTGCTGGCAAACATGACTGCTGTGACCACCTCACAACTGGTTTCATAAAATCAGAAAGCCCCATCTATCTCACCCCATCTGTTGAGTCTAACAAGGGGGGACTACTCTAATGAATGGGCAGCTGGTGACCTTTAGGGAATTTCAGACATGTTTCACTAGTTTTTGCAGAATAGACATATTAAAATACAGTAAATCTCTTATACCCTTTCCAAAATTCCTTGTTTTTTTCATATATTTTAAGAACATCCAGGCTTTAAACAAGGCAGCGGGGGAACATCACACTTTCGGGACCGATGCACTTGTCCAGAGGCCTACCAGGAGAGGGGCCATGCTGGGTGATCAGGCTTGTGAAAAACTGACCTAGACCACAGTGACTTGTCTCATCGCATAGCTTAGTTAGTAAAGCAGAAACTGTCACTCCAGGAAGTTGGCAGACCGGTGTCTATCAGGAAGATCTTTTTCCCCTATACCAGAAAGAAATTGCTCACTTAGAGCAGCACAGGGCCCTCTCCTGGGGCGTGTGGGTTTGGGTCCTGGAGTGGACTCGACTGCAGAGGGCACAATGGGCCCCACAGCCTCCCTGCTTCGGCCTTGCCTTCTCTGTACCCGTCTCTATGGTCTGAGAATCTGAGTCTCATGTGGGGCACAACGGAGCACAGAGGGAGTCTGCGCAGGTCACACGCTGGTGGGAGTGGGGAACTTCCTGCAGAAGAGCTGCCTTCCTTCCCTCCCTTCCTCCTTCCTTCCTTTCCTCCATCCTTCCACTCCCTTCCTTCCTTCTTTCCTTCCCTCTTACTTTCTTCTTTTCCTTTCTTTCCCTCCCTCCCTCCATCCCTCTCTTCCTTCCTCCTTCCTTTCCTTTCTTTTCTAGAGCCACTCTGCTACCTCAAATTGTCTCCCCTGGATGTCCCTCAGACCCCCTATCTCAGCCTCACCATGGCCCCCAAACCAGTTCCTCTGCCATATTCTCCTCCTTTGTCCCTGTGTCTGCCATCCCTGCTGGGAGCCTGGTTTCCGGGCTCCTGAAGGAGCTCCAAACCGCCTTCTTTTATGTTCCCTGGCATTTATCCCTTTTCCCAGATGTTCAGGATGACACATGTGATGCTGCTCAGATCTGTCATTCGCCATCAGTGGCCTGCAAAAGAACAACATGAGTCACCCACCAGACTTGCTTTTCGAACACAGCAGGGCACAGTCTGCTAAGGGGAGCCCTGGACTCTAGCCACAGGGACATGTGGCTCAGAAGTTCCCCCCAAAGCCTCTGCATGGGAAGGGATGGTAGAGCAGATGAATCTTCTGGGAGGTCCGGCAGGATGGATTGGGGTGCTGTACCCCTCCAGACTGGCTTACCTGCCTCCAGGTGTGTCCACAGTCTGATGTGATGTACATCTCTTCTTTGTACTCCACCAACTGTGAGACCAGGTTACCTGGTCCAAAAGGAAAAGGGGCAGTGTGCTCTCAGAATCACCCAGCTTTCCCCTCTCCCAAGATCTGAGCCCAGAAATAGTCCCCAGACATGGGGGGTTTGTGCCCAGGGTCCATATCTCCCACCACAGACCTGCTGTGAATGCCATGCTCTGGCCATGGGTCTGTGCTGTAAAAGGTCCATCAGGTGCCTCAGGCAAAAGCTGGTAGCAGGCAGAGGCTGAGTGCTTCAGAAAAACAAAGGATGTGGTCCAAGAAGAAGAAGTGTGGTGGAGGTCGGGGCCAGGCTCGGGAGGACATGACTGGGTGGGCCACCATAGACTCATAGACAGCCTCTGTCGGGCTTTAAGCTGGAGCAGGACACGGCTGAGTCTGTATTTGGAGATAGCTCCCTGAAGACTGGATGTGGGAAACCAGAGGCAGGTCCAGGTGAGCAGGCAGGTGAACCCTCAGCAGCACTCATTGTGTCCACTGAGTGGGTGTTGGGGAGAATGGTGGGAGCAGCCAAAAGGCTTTGCCCCAGTGTGGGTTCACTTGAGTCCATGCCCCAGGCTGCCTGGTTGGTCACCAGCCTTTAAGGCCACCACGAGGGGCTCAGATTTAACCCAGAATGCGGTGTCAGAATGAGAAGAATTCCCACCTTATCTCACAGGTGAGAAAACAGAGCCACGTGGGCTCCTGTAGGAAGAACAATGGCCACATGTAGAAAGAACAAGAGCACAAGCTCCAGAAAAATCAACCTGGCCAGTCTAAAACAGCATTGTGGAATGGCTGAACACAGGGATTTTCTGATGAGCCAGATTTGGGGCCTCCATAGCACTCCATGGCTGTGGCAGGAATCAGGGGTTCAAGTCCCTAGGACTCTGAGCATGAAGAAAACTCCTCTGGAGTTTCAAAGTCCCCTGCCCCAGGCAATCATTGCCATTTGAAGCTTCATTGAGGTGCTACTCTCAGAAGTATTTTATTCAGAATCAAGTTTAGAAGTTATTCTAAATTCCAAAGGAGATGAATTGCCTTCAAATAGATGTGTTACAGTGAGTTTTAAGCAGAAGGGCAGTGTTTGTGTGCCTGTCTTCCATTTGGAAGTCCATCTATCTGCCATCCCTCCATGCACCCACCCATACATCATCCACCCACCCATCCATCCACCCACTCATTCAATTCTCCGGTCACGCATCTACACACTTACCCATCCACCTACTCATCCATCCATTGGCCCATTCACCCATCCATCCATTCACCCATCTATCCATTCATCCATTTATTCAGCCACCTACCCATCCATTCACCCATCTATTCATCCCTACATCCCTCCATCCATCTGTCTACCCACCCACACATCCACCCATTTATTCATCCATCCGTTCATCATTCATCCATCCACCCACCCATCTACCCTTCCATCTATTTATCAATCCATCTATCCATCCATCCACCCATCTATTTATCCTTCCATCTACCCATCTATCCACTCATCCATTATCCATTCATCCACCCATCGATGCATCCACAACCTATCCTTTACTAGTCTGTTATCCATCTGACCATAATCTCTCCATACACCCAATTATCTCTTTACTAACTCCAACCACTGATTCAATCCTGTATTTATTAACCAGCATTAGCTGAGCTCCTACTCCCTGCACAGACCTATGGTGAACTCTGGGGATTCCGAGCTGACTGGACCATGTCCCCTGCTTCCTGAGGGCTCTCAGTCTAGCAGGAGAAGAAGGTGGCCATACAACTGGACACAGAGCCAGAATAGTGGATCCATGGAGGAGGGCCATCAAGGAGAGACTCAGGCAGAAGCAACCATGGAGCTGAGCCTTGAGAGATGAATCTGAGCCAAGGTAAGTGATCAGGGCATGCCAGGCAGAGAGGTGGGGATGGTGGGTGCTTGGCAGAAGGGAGAGGCAGGGCAGGTGTGTGTTCACCCGCTCTCCTGTAGTGCATGGTGCCTGGAAAACAAAAGGTGTCACTGAATGAATGAAATGAGGAAATGAATGAATGAAAGGATGAGCAGGTAGGGAGGAGAGAAAGCACCTTCTGTCTTCTGTTATTCCAGACACCAGCAAATATGCGGGACAGAAGCATCAAAGCAGAGGTGTGTAGATGTGCTGACTCAGCACACCAAGCAGACGCACATGCAGCCTGTCAGTTCAGCGATGCTGTGTCTAGCTTTAAGAGATGCTATCTGTTTTCCTTGCTTTGCCTACCATTGCTGTCAGGCTACCAGTCACTCAACAGTCATGAGGGAAGGAAAAGGGATTCACAGACAAATCGCAGGCTGTCACAGTTAAAGGGCTAGACAGAGCAGAGACTGACACCCTCATATTTTGATGGGAAACTGAGACCCCCCAAGGTGGGGGGAGGTGACAAAGGGAGAAACTTCCTGCTGCAATGCCGCTCTGATGTTCTGGGGTCTCCTTGGGCATTCTCTCCCCACCAGGCCCAGGCCCCTGAATCTTCAGTGATGACAAGGTCTGGTATAAAATGAGCTCACACCAAATGAAAGTGCACTTCCTCTCCATACTTCCTCTGCCCCTTCAGCCAGAGGAACAGAGCAGTGTTTCCTGCTCAGTCACTGTTCTCATGATTTCCAGATCCAAGGAGCCGAGCTCACCCACATCCCCATCCTGCTCCCAGAAGATGTTTGGGGCTGGTGAAAGGATGCAAAAAATGTACACATTCACTGGCCCACTTTGCATGGATGGCTCCATCCTAGAGGAAAGTCCTGGCCAGGATGAGAAAGAAGCAGAACAAAATATAAATGGAGCATTCTGTCCTTGTAGAGATAGGGAGGCAGGGAGGGAGCAAGAGAGGTTGCGATGACACACCTCCACAGAGCAAGGTGAAACAATTCAGGGATGCATGGAGCACTCCTGGGGGGCCAGGGCACTCATTCTGGGGATTCAAGGCCTTTGAAATTTTGAAATCTGTCTGCTGCATTTCTATTCAGGGGTTCAGTCAATCAAGACCGTGCATACAAGTATGCTGTTGCCAAGAGGCTCAGCAAACCAAGTCCACAGGACTGGAGGTGCCCAGCATGGGTGAGTGGGCCTGTCTGTGTGTGTAATCTGATTGATGGAAGCTGGGGTGAAACCAACGCTGATGTGTGGCATTGTCACTGATATATGCATAGGCAGGCAGAGGCTGGCTGTCACTAATGGGGATCCCAGGCATGAACAGTACACAAAGGGACCTCTGAAGCTGAAAGCATGTATTTGTAATTCTGTCTTCCTGGGTGTGTCCTGGAAAGCTCCTCTCTCTTCAGAGTGACATCATCATGCCTCATCCTGATGGGCAAGGTCTCTGTGGTCAGAAATCCAGTAAGGTTTATGGGGTTTCCACCCCCTAACCCTGCATGCACTCTGGCCACTCATTCTAGATTCTGAAGTTCCCTCTCCTGCTCAGAAGGTCATACCTGCCATCACAATATGGTCATTCATTCATTCATTTTTTCCTTCACTCACTCATTCATAAACAGCCTCAGAGTGTCCACCTTGGGCCAGACCCCAGCCTTGGTCCATATGGGGCCCAAACCCAGTCAGATGTCAGCTCTTGACCACTCGGTCACCCAGTCCGTGTTGCAGACAGTGCCGGGGCAAACAAAGAGAGGGTTCTGGGTTCAGAAGGTGTGAGCTCTGGGCCCAGGTCTTGGCTGTACCTGCTCTGTGATGAGGCAGGGGACTTTACCTCTTGGGCTGTCACTTATCCCATCTGCAAACTGTGCATGCAAAGTCTTGCCTGACTTTTCTTCACACCAGGCAAATGACTCAGGTGGCCCAGCTTTGTTTTTTGAATGATTCTTCTAGCTCAAATAAACATTGTTTTATGGTATTATTTGATGAACACATAGTTAATGATCTTGAAGGAGATTCTAGTTTAGTGGGGGAGACAGACACATACGCAAATTATAATTTTGGTTTTCAAAAAATGGTTATTTGTATACATATCTCTCTCCCCCACTAAACTAGAGCTTTCTTCAGGGGCTAAAAATGTCAACCATAATACAAATCATCCATCCATCCATTGCCCATCCCTCATCCATCCAGTCATCTATTCATCATCCATCCATCCATCCATTTATCTATCCTTCCATCCATCATCCATCCACTCATCCAACCATCAATCCATCTATCCACTATCCATCCATTCATCCATCCACCGTAATTTCCATCCATTCATCCATTTATCCATTCTTCCATCTTTCCATTTGTCATCTACCCATGTATTTGTAATTCTGTCTTCTTGGGTGTGTCCTGGAAAGCCCCTCTCTCTGCAGAGTGACATCACCATACCTCATCCTGACAGGCAAGGTCTCTGTGCTCAGAAACCCAGCAAAGTTTGTGTGGTTTCCACTTCTAGCCTCTGCATGCATTCTGGTCCAGTCATTCTAGATTCTCAAGTTCCCTCTTCTGCCCAGAAGGCCATACCTGCCATCACAACATGGCCACTCATTCATTCATTTGTTCTTTCACTCACTCATTCATAGACAGTCGAGGGCCCACCCTGGGCCAGGCACCAGCCTTGGTCAGTCTGGGCCCCAAACCCAACCAGATGTCGGTCCTTGGCACTTGGCCACTCAGTTCATGTGGCAGACAGTGCCAGGGCAAACAAAGAGAGGGTTCTGGATTCAGAAACTGTGAGCTCTACTCGTCCATCATTCCATATACCATCCATTCACTGATCCATTTATCCATCTGCCTGTTTATCCATCCATCATCTGTCATCCAACCATCATCCATTATCCATTCATTCACCCACCATCCACCCGTTTACTATCAATATATCCATCTACCCACCCATGATACATCCTTTCCATTCATATCCATCCATCCTCTCCTCCATCCACCATTCATCTATTGATCCATTTATCCATCCTTCCATTCATCATCCATCCCTAGATCCTTCCATTTATCCATCCTTCTATCCACCATTCATCCATTCATCCTTCCATCCATCATTCATATATCCATCCACCATCCATCATCTGTCATCCAACCATCCATCCATCATCCATTACCCATCCACCCATTGGTCGGTCCATCCACCCATCCATCCATCCATCCATCCTCCATCCATCTACCAATCATCCATCCATTCACCCATCTATCCATCATCCATTCAGTCATTCATCCACTCATTTATCCATCTTTCCATTCATCACCTATCTATCTACCATCTAAAATCAGTCTTCCATCCATCCATCATCCATTATCCATGCATCCATTCATCAATCATCCAACCATTCATCTACCCATCCACCCATTCACCCATCTATTAATTCATACATCAATCAATTATCCATCCATTCACCCATCTATTCATCCATTCACCATCTACTCATCATCCACCCATCCATCCATCCATTTATTATTCTTTTCATCTATCATCCTTACATTTGGCTAACAAGTATCATATAGCCACATTTCGCCATGCATTTACCCCTCAGATTATGCCATCTTCCTGGAGATGCAGTGACGCTGCCCTCTAATGGTCCCAGGCCCATGATCATCAATTTTTACCCTTGAGAATGGAGCTACCCTCATGTTGTTATGGCACCCACTAGCTGACTGTGAAGAATGACACCTACCTGCACCCATGATGAGGCCTGGGGCAATGTCCTTGGTGTGCATGGTGCCTGATACATAGGGGTTGTCTGCCCAGCAGGTGTAGGTGTAGGTTGCAGTCTGACTGCAAGGAGGAGAAGGGAAGTAACATTAGCAAGTGGGTCAGAGTGTTCTTAGGAAAACTAGGTTGAGGTCAAATCTGCCCTTGTGGCTCTTTGGGTGCAAAGGCAGAGCCAAAAATACATTGGGAGAGTAGGTGGAGGGTGGGAAGCAGGTCCTGTGGCTAATAGCTTCATGGAGTGTGGGAAGGATAAGGATGTCTTCCAAGGTGCTTTGCTCATGGCCTGGAAATGTAGGAGTAGAAGGGAGGATGTGAGCATCCAGTAGGATGGCTTGATTCTATAGTCTAGGCGAAGGCCACCTACAGCATCTGGGGATGGGCCTCTGTTCATTGTGTTGTCAGTATGGCTTCTTTCTGGGAGGGCTCGTGGGTCCTAGTGGGAGGACTTCCCAACGTGGCACCTGTGTGCAGTATGGACTGTGGTGTGATTCCTGGAGCCTGTGCAACCCAAGCTCACACTCATCTATTCATCTACCCAGAACCTTTACTTGGAGCATCTTATGTGACATCCAGAAGACCCTGCAACTTGGAGAGAGGAGTGAGTTAACTAGCTCTAACTAACTAGCTCTAACTAACTCTAGCTGTGCTAGAGTTATAGCAGGACTGACTCTGGAGACCCCCATTTCTTCTCTCCTCCTTCTGGCAACCTGAGATGATGGGTCTCAGACATCTGACTGGCAGAACCCACCAGAGATCTCACCCACCCAACAGACACCAAAAGGCTTGTGAGATAATGACTCTGGAGCCAGTCTTTCTAATTTCACCAATTCAGAGGATTCCACAGGACATAGGGAGGCAGGTCAGTCCTCAGGTCTGGCCATAGAAGGGGCAGGGCTTGAAGTCCTTGTGCCTCCACTTACTGACTATGTGGCCTTAGGAAAAGTACTTAGCATCTCTGTGCCTTAGTTTTTCCCTCTGTGAGATGGGGCAATAACCTGTGCTTCAAAGCACAACTGGATTAACCCAGCACAGCTACTGGGGACAGAGTCAGGGTCCAACACTGTGGGAGACCTGCCTCTGCAAGGGTCGGGGGTCCCTTTGAGGTGTGGTGGCATCGGCGATTTACAAAAGAAAGAAGACACTGGAGAGAGAGAAAGGAACTGGACTCCTGCTTAGTAAGCAGAAGCCGTTAATGGGTGCAATCCCAGGGCTTTTATCCCCAAACTCTGCAAAGTAGTCATCACAGGAGACAAAAGGTAGGTAGCATGTGCCTTTCACATGAACAGGTCCAGGTGCACAAAGGACACCCCCACTCTCAAGCAAATGGTTTTTCATACATAAGGAAGAACATGAGGAAGAACAACCACAAATTGTCTTTTTGTATCTTATGCTAGTTGAACGTTCCCCAAACCAGTTTCTTATGTGCCCTTAATTGTATCACAACTACATCATCTTGAATTAACATCACTCAGTGTCTAAACCTGAAACCACCATAGTGAATTATTAACTTCTACTATTCTGTACTAATTCAAACTCATTTCTATTAAAACAATTGTTGCTATGGTTACGCTCTCCTAGCACCAGCAAACCTAATTCAAACTTCACTGGCCCCCCTGAATCAAACTGAACTAATCATACTTCTATAACAAAATGGTTACTTAAATTTTCTTAATCTATATAAACTATTTTCTAAAACCTATATCTATAAATTTCTAAAATCACCAAGAGAACTTGTGACTTGCACTAAGGCTCCTCAATGTGACTCAAAGTTAAACTTAAATTGTTTAAAAGCAAAGACCATAAACCGTAGAAAATGGGAACAATAGACTCCCAAGTTAGCTGTGTTTGTTCCGGTTTCAGAGTCCTCTGTTAGAGCCAGCAGTAGCCTTTCCTGGTTGCTTGTGCCAAGTGGGAAAAGTGGGGAGGGAATGGGGTCAACAGCTCTCGAACGCATCCTAGTGGTCTCGGGGTCCATGGCCCTCCCTGATCCCTAATGCTCAGTGGGCCTCCGTGGCCGGCTCCCAACACAACACTTCCCCTGGGCAAAGTATTTCCTAACTACTTGCTTATAAACAAGAGGAAAAGTTTTTTTGTCTTCTTTAAAATTTGTGTTTCTGGAAGCAATCTCATTCCAAAATACCCTAGAACTTGGCACCTGGAAAACCAAATTTAATGTAGGAGATGCCACTAATTTTATGGGCAACTTTGGACCTTAGTTTCCCCATCTGCAAAAAAGACAGTGGTGCTTGCTGTCTACACCCTGCAGGAGGTCATTCCAGAGTCCCATTATCACGATGATGTTATACTCTCTATGGAAATCTGTCTGAGTGATGCCTTCTCTCTTCGTTTTATGTTTTTATAACACTTTCTTCTGGACTGTGAACTGAGTACGTTTTACACAGATGAACCCAAATTAAAAATTAAGCCCCTTAACAAAGTGGATCTTGATTTGGATCAGACACCCCTAGGTGGCAGCCCCGGTATGCAGATGGGCTTCACTTGTCTGCACCAGTATTTTATATTTTATATTTTTATTTTTTGAGTCAAAGTCTCGCTTTGTTGCCCAGGTTGGAGTTCAGTGGCACACTCACTACCACCACTGTCTTGACCTGCTGGGCTCAGGAGATCCTTTTCCCCTCAGCCTTCCAAGTATCTGGAACTACAGGCATGTGCTACCATGCCAGGCTAATTATTTATTTATTTATTGTAGTGACAAAGTCTCACCAAGTTGCCCAGGCTGGTCTCGAACCCCTGAGCTCATGTAATCCTCTCGCCTTGGCTTCCCAAAGTGCTGGTATTACAGGCTTGAACCACCACACCCTGGTTGCACCTGGGTTTTAAATATCTATCATTGGTCTATGCAATGTACCATTCCATTCACATGCAATGTCCAGAGCAGGGGGGCCTGCGGAGGCAGGAAGGGGACAAGGGTCACCAGGGCCTGGGGGTGATGGGGGAGAGGGATACTAACAGCTGAGGCTTTGGGGTTCTTTTTGAGGTGAGGAAAATTTCCTAAAATGAATGGTGGTGATGGGAATGAGGGTGAATCATATGGTCTGCGAATGAGATCTCAATATACCTATTGGAAACCACATAAAGGAATAAAAGGCAACAAATTCAGCCCAAAGAAGACCCTGAGCCAGTGGCAGTGACACATACTGAAGGTGACCAGGGACTGGGGGCCATCCCCAGGACTGAAGATGGCAGGATCCTGGGTGCTGTGTCTTAAGGAAGAGCCTCAGGAGCATTCCAGGAACACTCAGGTTGAACAGAGACAGACCTGTGAGTCATTAAGGCATTGCCCCTTCTTATCGCTTGTCCTGATTCCTTACCTGATTGAAAAGCAGGTCTGTGAGTTAATGGTTGTGGTGAGACCTTTCAAGGCAGAATGGCCAGCATCACCTAGATGGAGACAGGCAGGCTTAGATAACTAAGAATCCAGGTGGTCAGGCACCTGCATCTGGGCACAGTCTTACTGGGACATAGCTCTTTTAAACAACTACACATTGACTGAAATCCAGATCCGACTCTGGAAGATGGGGTGACTGGCTACAAGGACCAGAAACAGGACAGTAGTTACCGGGGATATTGAGGCACGGTGCTGTAAGAGAAAACATAATTAAGGAGTAACTTTCCTATTATCTCAAAAGTTCCTCCAGACATGGGTAAAACTTAGGAGTAAAACAATAAGAATTGACACCTGTGATCAAAGTTGAGCTTAGAAACAGGTTGCTTGACCATCACTTCAGAAATACAAAAACTCACTGTTAACAGAAGGAGGATGCTCTTGCCCTAAGGCCACTCATGTTCTCTCTTGAACATGCCATTTCTTTCCAATAAACTGTACTTTAAACCTTTCTGAGTCTCACTCTGAAATTCCTTTTGGTGTGAGCCAAGGACTCATGAACTTCACCCCATGCAACTTGGCATCGCTTTCAGTCCTATCCCCCTGCCCACCTGCATATACCAGTCATAAATAAGATGGGGCTGATGGGCCCTGGAGGGGTCTGTGCTCCCAGCTGGTCTCTGTCAACCTTTTGCACTCCCCTGGTGAGCAGGCATATCAGATGACTTTCTGTGGTGGGGGGGCACAGTCAGGGACATGGCTTCATGGTCCCTGGATGCCTCTTCCCTGCCTCTTATGGTTGGTGGCCTGTTCTCATTGCTGGACATTTGTTGGGTGAGAGGCAGAACCCTCCTGAGGGTTCCCTGTGGTTAGCTTTGGCCCACAGGTCACTGTCAAACAAAGGCAGAGCTACCGACCTTTTGCGTTCCCTTAGGGGTCTGCTGATGGCCACCCAGGTGTCTACCCACCTGACTCTAGAGCAGCCTTGGGTAATCTGCTGGTGTCTGAAGGCTGGAAAACAACCCATACCCTTCACAAGAGGTTGGGACAACAGATGAAGACCTGGCCTGACCCTGACAGGCATGGATGTGCCAACCCGACCCACAGGGCACCTGGATACCTTGCACATGTGACAGACCATCTGACAACAAGAGCTCCAGGGCTCCCCCTCTGGTGCATGAGGGCAGAGATAGGGGTCTTCCAAGACCCCTCAGGATGAGAGCAGGAGACATCAAGGGCTGGTGCCACAGGAGTTGGTGCTGAACACTCTGGTCCTGACAGGTGGAACCAGGTACCTACAGGGCTGGAGAGGACTGGGAGGCAGGCCAAGTGGTGAGGCCCACGTTGTCTCCAAGACTCCCTCTTCTCTGCTCCTTCTGCACACAAGGCCAGCAGTGCCCTAAGGAAGTGTCTAGCAAGACATCGAAGCATATCAGAAGAATGGAGGACAAGGGGCCATTTCTTCAGCCAGGTGGATGCCCAACTTTCTGCTCAGCTCATGTCGAGGACACGTTACTGTAGGCTGCACAAGGAAGGAACAGAGTTTTATCCTGAATTCAAGAGGTAAGTATTCAAAACCATCTTCCAGTGATCATTCCAAAACAGACGAATCATACCATCCATCTACTAAAGGAATTCCTTGGTTTCCCCACTGCTGGAAGGAGACATCCCCAGACAGGAAGTTGAAGAACCACCTGGAAAGATGTGTCATTCAGAGTCACAAGAACAACAGGGCTGGAAGGTCACATGCACACCAGGATCCCAATGATGACTTTTCCACCCCTCACATTTTAGAATAAGGGAGTACAAGCACATATTTGTTATGTGGACACATTGGGTCTCAGGGCGGGGATTGGGTCTCAGGTGGCCCATTCCTCAAATAGGGAACATTGTGACCCACAGGAATTTCTGAACTCTCACCTCCCTTCCCACTTCCCCACTTATTGGTGTCTCCCCAGTGTCTACAGTTAACATGCATATGAGCTAAACCGTTGCAGAGAAAAACCTATATAACTATCACCTCTGGGTGGTATGACTCCAGATGTGCCTTATGTCCCTTCTTATGAATGTTTGCATTTTCCAAGTGTTTTACAATGAGCAGGGATCCTTTTATGGTGAGAAATAAGCCTTAAGCCAGTTTGCACTGTTCATGGAGAGGATGTGACAGTCCAATTCTCCATACAACTGGTGGGTACATTCTTTTCTGAGTAAACATAGAAACTGACACTCCTGGTCTTAAAGCTTGAAACTTACATTTGTCTTATCTGAGTTTTTTCTCAGGAAACCTAACCCCAGGCCTAAGAAACAGAAACTCGACAGATAACAGCATCCAGAAAATGAGACACCAACTCCTCTTGCTCCCCCCACCCAAGTTCCTGTTCCCCAACTCCTCTCCCACACCCCTCCCCAGTTCTCGCTCACCAACCCCTCTTCCTCACCACTGCCCAATTTCTGCTACTTAGCCATATTCCTCATCCCTCCCCAATTCCTGTTGACTAACTTCCCCTTATCCATTCCCAGTTCCTACTCACCAACTCTTCTCCCTCACCCCTTCCCAGTTCCTGTCTACCAAATCCTCTTCCTCATCCCTCCCTCAGTTCCTGTTTTCTACATTCCTGCCCTACCATATAACCCCTGACTTCAGTTGGACCTGGAGACTTATTTGAGAAGGAAATTCCCCTCCTCCTTGACTATTATCAGTCAAATAAAAAGATTTATTCTCTGGCAATACTGGTCTCAGTCAGGCTCTCTGTGTGGAAAAATAGGACCCCACTCAGACCCCTGGTGTTTTGGTAACAGAAGTGTGGTTGAGTGAGTCCTATCCTGCATTTTCCCCTTCCAGATGCCGCGGTCACAAACACCAGATAAATCGGGTTTCTAACCCCGAGGCTTTACCTTCATGTCTGCTATGCTGTGTGGAATCCCTGTGCATACTGTTCCCCCACCTTGGTGCCCAGGTGGGCACTCCATGCCAGCCTTGGATTGCACGCTTGCCAGCCTGCCCCTATTTTCAGCTTTTAAGACTGGGACAAAAATCACACAGAGGTTGCCTCCTCACTGCACTGCGTAATCACAGAAAATAATCTATTCTTGGCAAAAACTTGCTTTGACAAATTAATGTGGCTTAACTTTGCTGAGGATGATACAGAAATTAGCCTTCTCACAGCAATTCTGTTCTCCGAAGCAGTTTTACCAAGGGCAGGTAACTAAATCTCTGCAGGTCAACCATTGTTATCAGCAGGAGGGGGCCTTGTGACAGGCCCCAAGAAGAGAGTGTGGGGAGTCAGAGCTGTGGCATGGCTTAGGGCATGGGGGGTGTCCCTGCTCATGTAGCCCCCACACTGAGGCCACAGAGTCTTGCCCTGGCTCTCCAGGCTCTGAGCTCTCTGTTTGGGAAGATGAACTGATTCTGTTCATCTCTCAATACAATAGCCCTGGGTGTTGACAAGGGGACTGGCAGGGGCAGGGGCAGGGTGCCCACCACCATTTTCTGTACCCTATGTGCCAGGCAGAATCCCATCACTGCAGGGACCGTTTTCTGTTTTGTTTACTGGGTATTCTGAACACCCAGAACAGTGCCTCATATGCAATACTTGCTGAATGAATAATCCTGTAAAATAGGCCCCGTTGCTCTATTTTACACATGAGGAAACTGAGGCAGAGTGACAGATGAGTTCAAGTATGTCCAGTGAAAGTTTCCAAGTGGAAGGGACATATGGTTAGGGTTTTCAGGTGTCAGTAGGAACTTGCTGGACAAGGAGAAGACAAAGGGCATTCTAGGCCTTGGGGACATTGTGGAAAGAGGGAGAGGTCCAAAGGAAAGGGATTTGGTCTTCCTGTCTATTTGCTCTGTGCCAGGGATGGCAGGACTCTGTTCCAATTCACTTCATCTTCACCCCCACTCCACAAGAGATTTTTATCATATTCCTTTTCAACAGAGGCTTGGAGGCAAAGGATGAATTGGCCAAGACCACAAAGTCAGCGGGGGAGCTGAGACCGCAGCTCCTGCAGCTCTAGTGCTGGGCCCTTCCCCTACCTTGAGTGGTCCAGTACCTGGGCAGGGTGATAGATGCTGGTGGTAGTGGGCTCCCTATGGTCTGCAGGGAGAGAGGTCATGGGAGAGGCCAGGTCTCACATAGGGAAGGGGGAAGCGAGCAGCCTAATAGGACTCTCAGAGCCCACTCAGCCTTTCTCCTTTGTAGCTGCAGGTCACAAAATGCCCACCTGGGCCACGGCCAGCTGTGGCCAGGGACCCTAGCACTCTGTCTTTCCTTCCTTCCCCACAAGGACCTGTGAACCACCTGGATCCCGGCAGCCATGCATGGAAAATCCCTTCCTTCTCCCCACTGTAGGCTGCCAAGGGACTCAGCCAATCTACACTGGTATCCATGTAGAAAGGCACCCCTGGGGTGTGGGGCCAGCTCATGAATTTGGGCTCTGGCCCACCTCTATCACATGCTGACTGTGATAGCACCCTGCCTTTGGTTCCAACTAGAAGCAAATAACCACCCCCTGCCCTCACTTCCAGGGGAGAGTGTGCTGCCTTGGTCCTTGATGGTGACCACTAAGGGTTAGTAGGTGTGACACAGCAGAGTTGAAAAGTGCTCTCCTGTTTCTCTTCATCCTTTCATACCTCTACTGTCACCATGAGAACTGTGCTGTCCCAGGAGGGGATGCATAATGTGCAGAGAAGAGACCAGTCTAAAGCAGTCAACTCATAGGCATGGGAGGAAGCCTGGATGAGATCAACAGAGCCTCCTGGCTGAGTCCAGCTGAACCAGCACTCAGTCAGGTGAGCCCAGCCTAGTTCAGTATAGCTGCCTGGCTGAACCCAGCCAAGGCTAGGAGAGTTGCCTGACTGAGCCTAGCTGAGCCCAGCCCAGTCCCCTGGCTGAGCCTACACATGAGAATAAGTGATTATGTTTTGGGGTGGTTTATTACACAGCAATATTGTGGCAAAGCTAACTGATATTGTGGCAAAGCTAACTGATATACTTCCCTTTCTGTCCTCCAGTTGAGTTTTCTGTAAAACAAGGAATTTCATTTGGCCCTCTCCTCCACACTCAGCAGAAACAGGTGGTTCATCTTCCTCAGTTGGTCCTTCTCAGACATCACCACACATGACCTGGGTTCCTGCAGTGGTGTCTTGTGTCCATCCCAATGGAGAGTGTGTGATGTGAGCAGTGGTACTTACAGGCTTGCAGTTGGTGGGTTTTCCATTCGTGTCTGTGCTGGGCGAACTCAGGTGGTCCTAATCACAGTCCTTATTGTAGTTTATAAGCGTCATCACCTTCCCATCAACTTTTTGGTTTGCCAGAAAGACTCCTTTCATCCCTCTGACCTGGGACAAAAATACAGGAAGGATTGTGACCCTACGCTGGAGTTCCCTGAGAACCAGCCAGCTCCTGTGCTCCAGCACCCTGCTATGAGCTCTGCACACACGGCCTCATTCACCCTCACAATGGCCCACAGCTAGGCACATTCCAGAGCAAGTGAGGCTTTGAGGGTCTAGGGACCTATGACCCAGGCCAAGATTCAGCAGAAAGCTGGTTATGCATGATTTTCACCACCCAGGTGTGCTCCCAGGTTCAGACACCAGCTGTCAAATGGTGAGTAGACCCCTGGTCCCCAGACATGCCTGAGATCAGAGTTGCCCCATCCTCATCCCCAAGCTCCTGAATCAGAGCTCACACTTCCCCCTACACCACTTCTATGGGATTCACAGGCCCTGGACCCACAGAATTGCCTCAGGGCTTTCCTCTGGGGACTCCTCAGCTCAACCCCCATACAAAAGTGCCAAGTGGGAAGGACAGGGGGGGCCAGATGTACCCCAGTATGCCCTGGACAGTGCTCCATTTTGTCTGCTCATGACAACCACCCAAGCACACCAAAAGTGACCTATAGGAAATGTGCAAATCGTATGTTTATTGCAGCACTATTCATAATAGCAAAAACAGGGAACCACCCCAGATGCCCATTGACGGTGGGCTGGATTTTAAAATGCGATACATATGCCATGGAATACTACACAGTCATAAAAAAGAATGGAATCATGTCCTTTGCAGCAACAGGGATGCAGCTGGAGACCACCAGTCTAAGTGAATTAGCACAGAAACAAACATAGCACTGCACGCTCTCACTCATAAGTGGATACTAAACATTGGGCACACGGATACAAGGATGAGACAGATTCTGGGCACTGCTGGGGAGTGAGGGGGAGAGAAGGGGAATAAGGGCAGCAAAACCACCCATGGATGCCAGGCTCACCAGTGGGTGTGTGGGAGGACTTGTCAGAAGCCTAAATCTCTTCACACACTATATCAAGGCCACAAATCCTCACACATACCCCATGATTCTAAAATTAAAAAACCATAGACTTAACTAAATTAAAAAAAAGAAATGTGCAAATATCAGCAATTTCATATAGTTCAGCCTCATGGCTCCCTCCCAGAGAGGGTCTTCTGTAAGTTTCTTATTACACAGAGGGCTTTGGTCCACATTTATTAAGACCCACCAGGGTGGCATGAATAGGCACAAGATTCCCGCCACTCGGCAAGCCCTCCTGGGTTCCAGAAGCCATTTCTACACCCAGCACACATTGTAGGAAACTGAGGCTCAGAGTCCCACAGTCAAAGATTGCAATTATGAGACACCATGACACATTTCCATTCCTATGTGCCTTTTGTGGGGCCCAAATGTCATCTCACTCCACCCTTATGACTCCAGGAGGGGCTCAAGGTGGGTTGCAAGTAACTGCATAGGAGAGGATGCCATGGTGATGCTGGCATGATGAGGTGGGTGAGGACAGGGAACATGTCTCCCTTGCCTGCTCCAGCAGGTGGCCATGAGCCCTGAGGCCTCAAGGAACACAATGTATTCTCACAATCCTGGGGCAAAAGTCTGACATGGCTCCCAACACGCTATAGTCAAGTGATTGTGAAACTCTGTTACCTGTGGAGGTTCCGGGAGAACCCCTTTCCTGCCTCTTCCAGCTTCTACAGGTACCCACATTCCATGGCTGCTGGCCCCTCCACCATCTTCAAAGCCAGCAAGGTGGCGATTCTCTGACCATGCTTCTGTCTTTACGCCTTTCTCCCTCTGGCCCTCCTCTTCTGCTTCTCTTTTCTGCTTTTAAGGACCTTGTGATGACACTGGGCCCAGTCAGATGATCCTGGGTCTCTTCCTGTCTGTGGAGGGGTAGCTTTAATTCCACCTGCAGCCAGAAGTGACATGGGACGTGACATCTACATAGTTGTGGAGTTCAGTATGTGCATGTTATTGGGCCTTATTCTGCCTGGCACAGTTCACCCTCTAACCCCCGAGGGTACACATCGGTCCTGATGCAAGACACACTCATCACATCCCAAGTTCTCATGTCTTTTCAGTGGTAATTCAAAACCAAAGCCTCATCTAAATATCACCAGTGCTCAAGTTCCAAATCTCATTATCTAAGTAACCAAACTGGATGTGGGTGAGCTATAGGTAAACCCCACCTGGGGATCTGTGAGACTAGAAAGCAAGTTGTTTGCTTCAAAATGGACCTTCAGGACAGGCACGGAATGCCCGCTATCACCATGAGGACAGGCATGGACACCACTGTCACTATCAGGACAGACATGGATGCCTGTTGTCACTGTCAGGACAGGCACAGATGCCTGCTGTCACCATGAGGACAGGCATGGGATGCCCACTGTCACCATGAGGGCAGGCACAGAATGCCCATTGTTGCCATGAGAACAAGCATGGAATGCCCACTGTCACCATCAAGACAAGCACTGTATTCCCTCTGTCACCTTCAAGACAGGCTCAGGATGCCTGCTGTCACCATGAGGACAGGCACAGATACCTTCTGTCATCATCATGAAAGATATGGATGCCCACTGTCACTGTCAGGACAGGCACAGATGCCCGCTGTCAACACTCTGCCTCCCAGCGAAGGTTACCCTGGAGCCGGATGCTTGGGGCCTGGGAACTGACTTAATTGGAGGCTGACTTTGTCAGAGGTTGGATGAATGGGCCAGTCTCTTTTCCTTGGAACCCACCAGGTCTTACTGACACAGGCAAGTGGAGTTTGGAACCAAGTGGGTCATACCCTAGCATCTTCCTGTCTTTTCCATAGTGCCCTGAGCACATAGTAAATTCATGCAGTGTGCCTGTCCATGTCACCTGACATCTGGGGGCCCAGCCCATCTCTGCAGATGAGCTTCAGCGATGGTCCAGCTGGGTGAACAGTCCCGGGCACCCCAGTGCCTTCCCACCATGTGACACCACTTTATCTCCTGCTCACTGTGCAGGAATCACATCTTCCAGACCCCACGACAGTCTGGGGTCCCTGGCCAGAGTCCAGCTTCTCGGTGAGAAACAGCACCATGTCTAGGCCCTATGGGGACCAGGGCTCCACATCACAGGCCTTGAGTTATCTTTAGACTGCTCAACCTGCAGGAGACCGGAGCTGCTGGGCCTGTGAGTGTGTGTGTGTGTGTGTGTGTGTGTGTGACTGCTTTTTTCTGCATAGGGAACATGTGTGTATGCAGGGGACACGTGTGTGTGTGAGCCTATTTTTGTAGGGGACACATGTGAATGTGTGTGTCTGTAGAGGACACATGAAAGTATATGTCTGTGTCTGTAGAGGACATGTGAGTGTGTGAGCATGCATCTGTATGGGACATGAGTGAATGTCTTGGCTACAGCCTGTTTGATGGGCCCCTCTGTGCTAGACTTCGAATAGTCACAAACCTACCAGGCATCTGTGCACAACCCTTGATGTGCACTCTGGAGATGAGGGCTCTGAATGGCTTTGTGCCTCAGGCCTGTGAAGCTCCAATAGGGCACATGGTAGTAATGTCACTGGAAAAGACTTCTTTCCGGCCCAACGCTGGTGGAGACACCTCTTCCTGCTGTTTACAGAGCTGATGGAAGGCAAATTTGCCCAGGGTCTTCATAAAAATACTTGGTGTCCTGGGGCAACCAGGATGCAGGCAAGTCCCTAGACACCTCATGTCTGCAGTAACACATTGCCACAAATGGGGTGACTTGTGCAGCCAGAGACTGACATTACCTGACATCAATACCTGCGCTTACCTGCTGCCCCTTCGTAATGATGTGGAGCAGACCACCATCCAATCACCTTAATGACCATCCCCCATCCAAAGGAAATGGTTAAAAGGACTCAACCACAAGCAGCCATTTTGCCACTGCCTTACTAGACTTTGGTGTGGCCATGTTTTCTGACTTTGACCCCCTTCTCTACCTCGGGGAGGTGAATCTCCTCTTTCTTTTGCTTTCTCTTTAGAATCTACTTTTTATATAACCTATATTTTCTCATCCAACTTCTGTGCAATTCTTTGCATCTTTCATGTGCCACCAGATTGCACATCAGATACCCCACATCCCCTGCAGGCCTGACCTAACATTCTGAAGGCCCCACTAGGAGAGTGTGACTCTAAGAGCAACCTTTCTCTTTCATGCTGAAAGTGCCCACATAATATCTTCTTAGCCTGCAACCAAAACATTCCACCCTCCACAGAAGATGTTTGCAGACCCTGAGGAAAAGCCTTAGTGGCAAAGAGAGGGGATGAGGAAGGAGGGAAGAGGAGGAGAGGAATGAGGAGGAAAAAGGAAGAGTAGGAGAGAAGGTGTCGGTAGGGAAGGGGAGGGGAAGAGCAAGTGGAGAGGCCTGGACCCCACATTAGAGCCTACACATACCCAGTCCCACCCATACGGAAGCACACCAATACCCTAGCCCATCCATATCCTGGCCAACACCCACCCACAACAGAGCCCACTCACATCCCAACCCATTAATACCCTGGTCCACCCACACACTCATCCTGACCCAGCCACACCTGGGCTCGCTGACACGCTGGCCCATCCACACCAGGACCCACCCACACCCCAGCCCATCCACACCCTGGCCCACCCACACCCACACCCCAGCCCGTGCATACCCGGGCTCACCCCCACCAACACCCAGGCCCATCTACATCAGGACCCACCGAGCCTGGAGTCCACTCACACCCCAACACATCCATAACCCCGCCCACCCACACCCACATCCTGGTCAAGCCATACCTGGGCCCACCCAGGATACTCAGGTCCATCCACACTAGGACCCATTCACAAACCAGACCATCCACACCCTGGTCCACCCACACCCATACCCACACTCCAGCCCATTCCTACCCTGACCCAACCCCATCCACACCTGGGCCCACCCACACCAAGACCCACCCACCTCTCAGCCCACTCACATCACAGCTCATCCATACCCCCATCCACTCACACACACATCATGGCTCTGCCATACAAGGGCCCATCCACACACACTCAGGTACATCCACACTCTGGGACAACCACACCAGGACCCATCCACACCCCAATCCATCCACACCCAGGCACACCCACACCCAAACCCCACCCCATCCATAAACTGGCCCACCCCCAACCACACCCAGGCCCACCCACATCAGGACCCACTCACAACAGATAACAATCACACCAAGCCCATCCATACCCCCACCTACCCACCCCCACATCCTGGCCCAGCCATACCTGAGCCAAGATACACTCCGGCCCATCCACACCAGGACCTTTCCACACCCCAGCCCATCCAGCCCAGCCCATTCACATCCACACCCCAGCCCATCCATACCCAGGCCTACCCCTCCCACATCTGGGCACACATACCCACACCAGGATACCCACACCAGGACCATACCCACAACCACCCACACCCATATTCTGGCCCAGCCATACCTGGGTCCACACACACTCAGGTACATCCACACCAGGACCCACCTACACACCAGCCATCCAAACCCCAGCCCAACTACACCCACACCTGAGCCCATCCCCACCCACACCCATAGCCTGGTCCACCGCCACCCACACTCAGGCACATCCACACCAGAACCAACCCACACTTGAGCCCACTCACACCCCAGTCCATACATAAGCTGAACCCCACATCCATAGCCTGGGCCAGCCATACCTGGGCCCAAACACGCTCCAGCCCATCTACACAAGGAACATTCCCTTCCCCAACCCATCCATATGCCGGCCCAACCCCACCCACACCCTGACTCACCCACAACAGGACTCACCCACAACAGGACTCACCCACACCAAAGCCCATTCATAGCCTGCCCACCCCCACACACATACTCGATACAAACACACCCCAGCCCATCCGCAAACTGGTCTACCTACACCCATACCCCAGTCAATCCATAACCTTGCCCAACACTAACCACACCCAGGACAACCCACACCAGGACACAACTACTCAGGAGCCTACACAGATAACAGCCATATCCCTGCCCACTCACACCCACACCTCAGCCCATTCATCCCTGGCCCACCCCCACCCTGGCCCACACATACCAGGACCCACCCACACCGGAGCCCACTCACATAACAGTTCATCCATACCCCCACCCAACCACAACCACATCCTGGCCCAGCAATACCAGGGCCCATCCACACCCCAGCCCATCCATACCCTGGCCCACCCCCACCCACACACAGGCCCATTCACACCAGGACCCATCCACACTGGAGCCCACTCACACCCCAGCCCATCCATACACCTGTCCACCCATGTCCACCTCCTGGCACAGTCATACCTGGACCCAGCCACACTCAAGCCCATCCACACCAGAGCCCACTTACATCTCAGCCCAACCATACACCTGCCCAGCCACACCCACATCTTGGCCCAGCCAAAACTGGGCCCACTCACACTCGGTCCCATTCACACCAGGATCCACCCAAACCCACACTCCAGCCCATCCAAACCTTGGCCCACTCCCACCCACACCCAAGTCCAGCCTCACCCAGGCATATCCACACATCAGCCCACACACAACCACACCCCAGCCCATCTATACCCTGGCCCACCAACACCTGGGTCCCCTACACAAAGACCCACCCACACTGGAGCCCACTTACACTCCGACCCATCTATACCCCAGCCAACTCACACTCACATCCTAGCTCATCCATACTGGGCCTATCTACAATCTATCCCATCCATACCAGGACCCACCCATACCCCAATCCAATTACACCTGAGTGCATCCACACCCTAGCCCACCAAAACCCACACCCCGGCCAATCCATACCCTGACCCACTCCACTCACACAAGGACCAGCCACATGGGAGTTCACTCACACACCAGCTCATCCATACCCCCGCCCACCCACACCCATATCCTGGCACAGCCCATCCACTGAACCCACCCACACTCCAACCCATACACACCCTGACCCACCCAACCCACACCGCAGCCCATACAGCCCTGGCCCACACCCACCAGGACCCACCCACCCCAGAGCCCACTCCCATGCCAGCCCATCCATACCCCTCACACCCACAACCACCTCCTAGCCAAGCCATACCTGGACCTACCCTCGCTCGGGCCCATCCACACCAGGACCCATCTACACCCCAGCTCATCCACGTTGCAGCCCACCCCCACACACATGACAGCCCATCCAGTCCTGTGCCACCCCCAACCATACCAGGACCCACCCACACCAGAAACCACTCACACCCCAACCCATCCATACCCCTGACCATCCATACCCACAGCCTAGCTCAGTCATACCTTGGCCCAGACACACACAGGCCCATTCACACAAGAACCCAACCTTCCTAGAGCCCACTCACACCACAGCCCACCCACACCCACATTCTTGCCCAGCTGTAGCTGGGCCCACCCACACTCAGACCCATCCACACAAGGAGCCATCCAAATCCTAGCCCATCCATGCCCCACACACCCACACCAACATCCCAGTCCGACCAGCCCTGACCCACAACCACCCAAACCCAGGCACACCCAAACCAGGACCTACTCACACCCCAGCCCATCCAAACCCTGA